>WEIT01024895.1:799-42238 GCA_013389985.1 Dryoscopus gambensis | reverse complement strand
GCCTGATGGGGATCAGAAGTCAAGTGGTAATAAACTCTGTGTCAGTAATTTGCTTTACGATTTAACAGTCCAGCATCTGCTTTCTAAAATTTTTTTAAAGTGTACTGCAGGAAAACCACTGCTACGTTGCTTTATTCGGGCAAGGTCCTTGTTTCATTGCATTATAAAAACATTGGTTGGTGCATGTATGAGTGGTCTTTGCATGTGCAAGGACGTGTAACTTTGAACACTGAGATACAACGTTCTGACTTGTGCTGATGACACCATGTGAATAATGTCACATCCCTCTGAGCTGGGTGCAGAGGCAGATACCACACACCTGGATAGCACTGTGGATGTCTTCTGCAGCTTCTCAAAGGAAGCTCACCCAATATTCAGGAGTTCATATCCCTGGTGCTGGTCATCTTGTTAAAGTCACCCTCATCCAAGCTTCTGCCACGTGGCATTACGGTTTTTAACGTAACAAAATGCTGTTAGGAACAGAGAAGAAAAAGCTGTAGTATTTTCCTCCTACCAGCTCTGCTTCCTGATGGTTTCCTTAGGAGGCACATTTTGGTGGTTGCAGGCTGTAATCTCCTAGGATTTACTGTGCTCCACTCTGAGAGCTTCTTGCAACATGACCGCTGCTCTAAGCACACCCAATACATCGATATTTTAATCGTTATTTTTATATTTAATTTAACAANCAGTTCAGGGGCTGTGCTGAGAAATACTTAGGGTTGTTAATATTAAGCTTTGACTGTTAGGACTTCGTTCTAAGCATGAGGAGGTTTGTTTTTCTCAAACAGCAGCAAAGGTGCTGAATGAGGTCACACATCAATAATTCTTCTTGCTTATTGATTATCTGGCACATGCATTTATCAACAGCTGATAAGTAAGTGAGAAGGATTTTGTTGTGATGTAGATCACAGCGAGTCTCAGAGCCAGTCAGCACATTTCAGTCTGTGAGATCAGATATGCACCTAATACATCTATGTTCTTAGGTCACACCTGGGTGTGCTGATGGAATTCATGAGGTCATTCAGTGTGTGTTTCTACATCTGCTTCATCAGCTGCTGGTGATTTGCAGAAATTTGTTGCTGCTTTAAAAGATGGATCTTGATCAAATAGCCAGTCATCATCCTGGCTACCTGATGTATTTCTTCTTTATACTATGTACTGTGCCTACTTCAGAAACTACGGTCATTGTGTGCTACTTTGCACAAGATTTCTCTTTCTTTGTATTTACTTGCAGATGGGTGTGTTTAAGCATGTATTTAAGTTTCAGTGCTTTTATGTCTCACTGTCTGAGAATGGGAGAGGAAGATGGGGAATTGCCAATGAGGAAATAGTGTCTGAAAGCTAGAAGAATGGAAACAGTGAGAAGTCAGGCACATTTTTAGGGAGGTGTAACGGGGAAAATAAAATCCCAATACAAATCTAAATGTCCCTAAAAGTCTTGGAATCCTGAGTGGAAACTAACTCATGGTACTTGCATATGTACAAACGGTCTGTGTATAAAATTCCAAGTTCTCTATGGATTGTACAATGCCCACTGCAGATTTTTCAAAATGTGTAAGGGTAATGACTTTTACTGGACAGGGTGTAACATTGGCACTTTCAGCCTAACAAATTATCTGGTCCAGAGAGCAAAACATTCCAGGAAATGGTGCAATTGTATACGCAAAGTATAATAAATAGATCACTAAAGCTTTTGTGGCATTATTAGATGTTCAGAAGAAAAGTAAGTACTGAACTCACTGTAAGTGTCCAACTGGCAGTCCTTGGTGTCATGGCCTAATCTATACTGTAGAACAGTACTCTGTCACACTGCCTTCCTTGGAAGTGGGAAATGTCTTCTGTAATACCTGCTGGATTAACTCTGGCACCTCCTACTGCCTTGGATGGCTGAGTGTTGGAGGAGCAATCTTCAGCCATCACCCTGAGATGTGGGAGGGTTGCTGAAGTCTGGGTGCTGTGCCGATACCTGCGTAGTCCATCACTCCATCTCTGGTGACTCCCTAACAAAGCTTTGTCTTGCAGCAAGGTTAGTGCTGAAGTTTTTTCATTGCCTTGAAGATTTTTTTGTTTTTCTTTTTGCAAACAACTCCTCTAAAGCAAATCATCTCTAAAAAAAATTGAATTTTTCTTAGTGATCTGTTTTTCTTAGAAACGAAAGGAAAAGCTTTGCCTCTGAACCTGCATGTTTGAACTCTTGATTGACCTGATCTAGTTTGATAGTAGGGTATAATGTTTCTGATGGTGGTATAGGAATATATAATTTTTTCTGCCTTAGTCTCCCAGATAGGCCAGTGCTGGAATGCCCTAGGCAGAGCCTTGCCAGCAGGTAGAGAGAAGGGATTCTTTCCCTCTGCTTAGCCCCAGGAGTCTGTACCTGCAGTGCTTTGTCCACTCCTGGTCTCCCCAGTATGGGTAAGAAATGGACATGCTGGAGGAAGTCCAATGAAGAGCCATGAGGTTTATTAAGGGACTGGAGCATCTTAGGCATGAGAGGAGAGGCTGCGAGAACTGCAGCTATTTACCCTCAAGAAGAGAATGCTTGGGGGTGTCTTGTGAGTATGTATCAATATTTGATGGAAAAAAGTGAAGAAGACAGAGTCAGTGGGCACAAACTGAAATACAAAATATTCCATTTACACTGAAGAAAAACCCCTCTAGTGGGAGCATGATCAAACACTGCAACAGGCTACCCGGAATGGTTCTGGAATCTCTGTCTTTGGAGATACTCAAAACCCAACTGGATGTTGTCCAGAGCAGCCTGCTCTGGTTGACCCTGTTTTGATCAGGAGTTGGACTTGAGGGTTGCCTTAAGATGCCTTCCAGCCTCATTTTTTCTGTGATTCTGTGCTGTGTGCAGGCTGATGAACCCCAGGAAAAGCCTGTAGGAAGGAATGTCAGGCTGCTGTTGACTGTTCTTCTTAATCTGCTGTCAGGATAAAATAAGCCTAACAAAAGGAGCTGATGTAGGGAGAAGAAAGCTGAAGGGCCTGTAGTTGCTAAGTGAGTTTCAGAACAGTTTGGAATTATAAGCGTTCACCAGATTATTTGAAAAACCTTGTTTACAGGATATCATCTATTCCCATTTGTTTTCACTGAAGTTCATTCAAAAATTCTGTCTTTGAGCTAGGATAGTAAACTAACTCTGCTCTCAAGTATGTCAAATTAGAACGTAAATGGTAATGAGTTGTATTTGCAGAGAGATTTAGGATCACAGAATAATTCATGTCAAAAGGGACCTTAGGAAGTCTCTACTCCAACCTCCTGCTAAAAGCAGGGTCAGCTCTGAGGCCGACATCCCTCAGTGCTTTATCAACTTGGGTCTTCTAAGCCTCCAAAGATGGAGATTGTATAACATCTCTGGGCAACCTGTCCCAGCACTTGGCTGTCCTCATAGTGAAAAAGATTTTCCAGTCTGAACCTTTTGCTCTTAGATTTTATTTGTTAGGTGAATGAAAGTAACAAAGATGTGCCTTTTGGCTTTTTCAGGGATATATATGCAATCTAGATCTCTTACTTTCTTGAGCACTTCTAGGAGTTCCCCTAGGCCCTTACCTTTATTTTGAAGCATGGAAGGGCATCTGACAATCTTATCTGATGTCTCCTGGGGTTCATAGCTGCAAGAATTTGCAGGATTGAAACTGAAATATCTTCCCTTTCTAAAATAACTTTGTTGTGCTTATGAGGAATGATTTAGGATCGGGAAAGTTGTTGATTTGGAGGGTGTATCTGGTGAAATATAATCGAAGCATTTCTTTTTAAGCATTTCCTTCTGTTAACTTTGCTGATAATGATGTGGTAAGATCAGAACTAGGGCCATAATTACATGCAGTTTGCAAAGAGAGGATAGCTCCAGAATTCCTTTCACACTGCCTAGCACATTTCTAGGAAAATGCATCAGTGAAATGTTCTCAAAGGCAAGGAAAACAGACTTGATTTCAGAATAATGTCTAAGGTAGAAAACCTCCCAAGTCAGCTCCAGTAGCATATTTTTTCATGTGTGACAGAGGTTAATTTGGTTGTGCTTGTTACTCTAACCATAAATGCTTTTTTTTTCTTCTTTGTGGCAGTGTTTGCTTTTTCTCTGTCCGTTTCTTGTTGTTCCGAAGGACAGATATTTGCCAAAACAAATGTATGCGAGTGATAAAAGCCAAGAGGAATGTCTGTTGGACCACAGGAAATTTCCTGTGCAGGAAGAGATCTTAGGACTTCCTGTGGAACAGAGCATTGTGGGTCTGTTGGCAGAAGTCCCTTTACCACAGCTGCAATTAACCAGAAGAGGGTGGAAAATAGTTGGCACTGCCTTTTGCAGTCACATAGCTCAGAAGAGCCTTAACTAGACACTTTAAAATCCACAGCATAAGCAAATAGTAAGTCAGAGTGGGTTTGCAGATGGTTACTCTGAAAACCAAAAACAAAGGAAATAAGAATGGTGCAGAATTTCAGGTCACCTCTGCTCATACTCCCATGCTTCCTGCCCACCTTACAGACTAACTCGGTGTACATGGGAGTATCCCAAAGTTTGATGCTGCTAGAAGGAGACCTCTTCAATGAAATGTGTCCTTGGTACCTGTACTTTGTACCCCACTGTAGCCTCGTACCTTGCAGGATTTATGAGATATTGCTAGTCAGCCTGTACTCTCCAGCAGGGTTTTCCCAGGTCCCTGCATGAGGCTTCCCAGTGCGTACTTCCCAGACAAGTTCAAATCACCAAACAAGCCATGTCCCACATGTTGTATTAAATCTGTGTGATGCCAGATACTTGTGTTGATTGCCCAAATTTCAGCATGGAAGACCCTTCTTTTTGAGTGATCTTTATTTTAGCTTATAACGTATGTGCGTTTCTTTCCCCAGTCCTCTGAAACACTTGCAGGGAGCAGGGGAACTGCTTCTGGAAAGAGGAATGAGGAGACAAAAAAGGAGGGGCACAGGATGCTAACATAAAATGCTGTAGTAAAAAAGAAGGGAAGAGACAACTGGATAATAGGAGGAAATGAGTGTAGTTCAAAGGGCAGAAAGAGAAGGGGACAGAAAGAAAAAGACACTAGGAGCACAGATTTTTTAAAAAGGGAAACTGGCAAGTCTGGAGACAAATGTATTTTATGTAAGAGTGTGTACAGAGCATGGTTAGATCCTACGCAAGAGGGAATTTGTGATGCAGGGGGTGTCAAACCCTTTATTAGGTGATGGCAGAGTGAGCTTGATATGGACACTTGGCAGTTCATCCTAGACTGCAGTTGCAACTTCATCTGTGGGGACAGCTGTGTGCCCTCTCCCTGTACCAGTCCTAGACCTCACTGGGAAGGTGCCACAGAAAATGCCCCTGAAATGGTGCCTGAGTTGTGGTCTGTGTTCAGTGTGATATTAAGGCTGTTGACTCTCTTCAGAGAAATCAAACAGAACCTGACTGTGACATTTGAACTTCAGCCTTGTGAGCCAAACTTGACCACAGTGGTCTCACCTGGGAATTTCTAAGCCTCTCATGTAGCTTGGTTCTCCTCACAGAGTTTGGACGGTGGCCTGGTGCCGTTGCCTCTGCTGCTTCAGCACTTGGTTTTTTTCCTCACAGCTGTATGCATGCTCACTCTTCTTTTGTACCAAGGAACTCTTTGTTTGCTTACTAAGTGCTTCCCCACAGGAAATTTCCTGTGATGGAAAACTCTGGGGAAGCTTCCTGTCAGAGGAGAGGCTGCAGGGGGCAGATAACAGAGACACTGGAGGCCACAAACCGCAGCAGCTGAGGAAGCGCCGTCACCTGGCGCTTTTTGCCGAGGGAGGTTGGGCGGCAGGAAGAGCCAACCACTGTCTTGACTGATCTGGGCTGATAGGACAGGGGAACTACTCACTGGAAAACCCACAGCTGCCGTTGACCGCTGAAGCCTTCACTGAGGCTGGGCACTGGAACCTGGTGGTGTTAAACCCAGGTCTCTGGAAGCTGTGGATGAGCTTTTATCATGGGGGGCTCCCCATGGGTCAGTTAGGTAAGCGCTTCTTGGGCTCGGAAGAAAGCCTGTAGTTGTGTCCCACTGTGAGCTGGCTACCAGGCGTGGCTCTGAAGCTCGCAACCAGTTGGGGAAAAAAGTCATTGCCTCATGGGAGAACAGCACTTTTTTTTGTCTATCTCCTGCTAGTTGTTTTCCTAAAGAGGGAGGGTCCCCTCTTTAGGTACCATTACTATTTTTGAGGCCATGGCTGACCCTGGCAGTCTCTAGAGAACCACTTTGTATCACTTACTGGGATTTTGTCTTACATTGGTGCAAAAAGGATGATCTGGCTTCAAATAACTTACTGTGAATGGCACTCCAGGCTCCATCAGAGACCTCTTGTTGTTTTGGAGGGGGCTGTTCTGGAGCTTGGTGAGCTCCTAGGAACTCTGGACTGCAACTGCAATAGTGTTCAATCAGTCCAAGGCTGACAGTGCAAAATTTGTTTGAGGAAAACACCCTGATGCTAGAGAGCTCTTCATAGGCACACATATCTCAATGGTCATGATGTTGCCTCTGCAGTTGGGTGGGACCTTAGGCAACACTGAGGCAAATAAAATACCTGAAGATGACCTACATCCTTCCACAGCTCTTGCCTTTTACCCTTGCCGTGCCTCAGATTGCTCGTATGTAATGTTGTGATGGTGGTGCTTCATTGTGCCCCCATTGACTTCTCCTCTGTCAAACTTCAGAGTTGTCAATCCATCAGCCCCGAGATGTGCCAGCACTGTAAACCAAACTTTGAACTTCCCTCTCACCAATCTACCCAGTGCTCTTCTGTTCTCTACAGTGTCCCTTTCAACTCTTCACATTTTTCCCTCTGCCCTTACCATACCTCAGCATTCCATGCTGAATTCATCTGTACCACACAATGATTTTTACAATTCCTCACACAAAGTTACTGGATCCCGGTAACATCTTTAAGCCTCCTTGCTGATAGTACTTGTGATCTGTTGCCTAAATATTGCCTGCACAGTGGGATTTGTTGTCTGCGTGTAATTCTTCTGAAGGTTGATTTATCCCAGGCACGTATGACAATATTTTGCCAAAAGATGGAAAAGTGAATGATCTTCCAGACAATAGCACCTTAATGTTCCTGTTTTTCTTCAGAGCTTAGCTCCTTGAATCTGGTGAAGGCACGTCATTTGCTTCTTGGCTGTTCTCTGTGTCTTATTTTAAATATTGAGTTTAAGAGCAAATTAAATAGGACTATGAAGTCCTGGAGGAACTTCTTCAGGTCTGCTCCCCCTAGACTAGGAAAAGCAGGTGTTTTAAGCTCTTAGTTTTTGATATGGTATCATTTCAGTGCAGCCTTCATTCAGCCACCAGCGACTGTTCTGGTTTGATTAACAGACTTGACTCAGAAATGTGTGCAGCCTGGCCAGCTGGTCCCGCTATTGGCTTGGGGACATTGGCCAGCTGGCTGTCATTTCTTGGCTAAAAGGAGATTGCAAATGCCGCTTCTCAGCTGTGGGGCAGACAGGAGTGAGGCACTGCTGGATCTCAGGTCTCCTGAGAAAAAAGCAAAGAAGCAGCTTCAGAGTTATACGTAGTCAGCAGTCCCTGTGTTTTGTAACCTTCCATGGATTGAAGGTATCTGGGAAAAACTGTGGGTTCATTTTCTGGGGTGAGTGGTTGATCCACTTGTTTTTCGTGTTTCCAGACAGTTGCCAGTATAAGAACTTGCGTTTGATAGTTTTTCTACTTTTTACCTATTATGGCTGATAATTTCTTTGCCAGGGCAGAGACCAGTACATTGATGTTGAACTCTCAAAGTGTCCAGTGCCCTAAGACCTGGAACAGACTTGAAGAAAGAGAGGAAGTCTCTCCTGTACCCTCAATACCCCTCTGCTGGGCCATCTGGATGGGAGAGAAGGCTGCCTGTGCACAGGCAACAGTGAGAAGACCTCAAACTTGGGGTGGAGCAGAAGGAAGAGCCTGCAACAAGAAGGCTGGTCAGGGAGATGAGCACTGCACACTGGCACAGTTAGAATTCGAGAGAGAGGGATGTGAAGTGGAGCTAGGAGGATGGATTTCTTAATCTCGCCTTTCTTCTTCTGTCATGTACACCTTCTGCTCCACAACTTGCTGGAAAAATGAGCCAGGGTTATGGCAGGGTGTCTGATGCCCTCCTGGCAGTGTTGGTTCCTAAAGCAAATGACAGTATATTCCTGCTGCTATCAGTTGTCCCTATAGCAAAAAGTGGCAAAGGTCTGTAGGTTGGCTGTAAAAGGGCCAACCCTCCTGCTGCTGACCCATGCAGGTTTCATTATGATGCCACGATGGAATTTCTGAGGGTTTTTTTCTTCACCATTACTGATACTTTTAAAACAAGGGGGAAAATTACACTCAGCATATTTATTCCACATTATAGCTCCTAAGGTTTTAAAGGTGAAAAAATGTCAGAATTAACATTGCCTGTGATCCTCCATTTACATGGGCTTTGCATATGCATCAACATATGCAGGGTCTTGCAAAGTGTGGGCTCTGGGGCTGCATGGATAACTTCACTAAATACTGATAAAGAGGAAAGAGGGCGAGCCTTAGTAGAGTGGATAATGGCAGGAGAAAGCACTGTGTTGTTCATTCAAAAAATGTCATTTTGTTTGAATAATTTGTAATGCTAATAATGCACTAGGAAATCTGTGATATAGTGTGTAAACATAATAAAGTATTGGGAAATTTCAAGTTCACTACAGATTGGCTATTAAATATTTGCAGTGAAGAAAAATGAAACAGCTCAAGGCTGCAAAGAAATGATCCAACTGGCAGATTAATAAACTGAGAATTCACACCCTTAATTTGTAAATATAAATAGTGAAGTTCAGAAGTGAAGTCATTAATAGACCTTGTCTGTCAATAAACTTTCTTGATATTAATTTTTAATACTATAAAAGTTACATCTTTAAAACAAATTCTTTTTAGAAGAGGTCAACAATGTAACATTTTTACTGTTTTTCCAAAATATCCTAAGTTGAAATAAAGAGCTTTTAGAACTGGTTATCAAATTGGTTTTTGTAACAATTACAGAAAATTTTGCTTATCCCAAAATCTGTCTTACCCCAAAACTCAAAGTAGACCTTACAGTAAGTGTTATGAAACCAAAACACAAAAGAGAGATTGTCTCTTGAATGCAATAGATTCATGCCAACCTTGGAATATTGCAAATTTCTTCCATCTTATTTTTTCAGTGGGTTTCAATGATTTTGTATATTCAAACAAACTTTGTTAGGGTCTCACCATTCTCCTAAGTATTGTAAACTCTTGTTTTTCCTTTTTCCTTCAACTACTGCCCGTGGAGACCAAAATGCTGCCTTCTGTAACAAAATCTATGGTGTCACCCCATCATTTCTATTTTGTTCAGCTTTCATGAACTGGGGATTTGGGAAAAATACCAGTAAACTACATCCTCTTAATAGCTCTGCATGGAGATTACAATCCAAGGAAACTCTCTGGACAAAAATAGTATTTCTCTCCTATTTGTGCATTGCCAAGCACACCGGGGTCCTGGCTTATGACTGCAACTGAGACGCTACAATTATGCAGAGCAATAACGCAGGCCTGTTGAATTAAATGGTGAAGGTTGTTTGATTTCAATTAGGATTAGCATCTCCTGGCCCTTCACATGAACCAGGGCCTTATAGTATGAGCTGCTGTAGGTGGGGAAATCAGTGTGTTCTGTCTTTCTGTACAAACAGGGCATGAGGCCCACTGGTTTAAAGATACTTGATATTTTTAAGTTGCCATGAAAAATAAGGCAAGGGTTTGTTAGGAAGAACTTCAAAATGCGTTCAGATTTCAGCATGGTCCTTTCCAGAGTAAAACATTTGGAATTAAAGTGACACACACAAACACCAAGATGAAAAAGTGTATTTTTGAGAAAGGATTTGACTAAGAGAAGGATGGGTTTTTCAGCCATTTCTTTGGCTGAAAACTGGATGGTAGTTATCCAAGTGAGACACCCCACTAAAATCACTGGAACTGCTCACAGGAATATGAGTTAAACCATGCAGCTCTCTTAAACAAGACTTAAATTGATGCAATTTGATATTCATCTTCCTTTCCACTATTTACAAGAGTTGCTTTGCAATTTTGCGTTTATCTCAATTTTTACAATGCAGGTATGGATATCACTTATACTTTTGTTTAGAATTGCTTTTAGTTTGAATGAATGCCATTGTTTATTTTAAAACAAAATTAATTCGGAGGCTTTCATTTAAAAGCAGAAAACACACAGCCATTTTGACTGAATGTGAAAGGAACCTATACAGAGAAAGCAGAATTCTTTTTGCACTAACAGCGCAATTTTCTGTTTCACATTGTGTAAGAATAGAGTTACCAAAAAGTACACCAGCTTTTTACAAGAAATGAAAATAAATCAGTAAGTGTTTAACAGAATTAATATTGGGATTAGCTAATATAAGGTTTTCCTATTGCTTCTCTGGCACATGGAGAACTTACAGAGTGGAGAGAGAAAGAAAAAGAAGAGGAAAAAAATATATGCAAAGCCAGTTGGGTAGAGTTATGCAAATGACCTTATCAGGGCAAGCAAAAGGCCTCTCCACCATGCCTGCCAATTCGGAAATAGCAGCTATGGACACACTCAGCTCCCTCTTCCTGAGGAGATGCAGCTTTAGCCTGTGATGTTGGCAACCACACCATGAAAGGAGATTAAAAATTGCCTCCTCTTTTATCTCTTTTGAAGAGGTTGGCAGAGATGTTAAATGAATCCTGGAGAGGGCAAGCACCCTGATGATATCCCAGTACCATTTTTTCAAGTTCATATGGGTTCTAGCAAATGAAGGGAGCAAAGGAGCCACTAGGCTTTGACAGGGATACAGAATCAGTCCCAGATTTCTCTCAAGGCACTGATGTCTGTCCATCCGGACTTATATTCTGAAGGGAGAAGGGAAGAGGACACATTTCCTGCTGTTCGGCCCAACTCAAGATACCTGGTGAAGGTGTGCTGCTCTCTTTCTCTCACCTCTTATGATTAAATTCCACTCTTAGAGTAGGTCGAGCTAAACACAGGAAAGCAGCATCTGATCTTACACAGAGTTTTCCAAACACCTAAGTGTGTCAAGATTTATGAAGTGTTTTGTTAATTAACACAAAAGGAAAGCATTCTGTTCTGACATTCTAGGAATCCTTTCTCACCCTTTAAGTGCCTTGCATACTACTCTTAGCACTGCAGCTAAATTGTCAGGATTACCAGTTACCACTGATTTTCACAAAGATGCAGACATGCTTTTCAAGTTTGAAAGCCAGTGTTCTCAAAACCTCGAGCAGGCACTAACTGGTCTCTCTAACATTCAGCTGGTTGGATTGAATTCATGGTCAATATGACATATTGGTGAGGATTTTTCATAGCTAGGGTTGGCCTCAGTTGTCAGGAGGCAACCAGAGAGTACAGTCGGATGAAGGGGTCAGCCGAAGTGTTAACTCTGGGTGGGTTGAGTGTGCACCCTGAGGGTGCATCCAGTGTGTTAATGCTGCTTTATTCAAGTCGCTGCTTCCCAGGCTTAAAACATAAACCATGTGAATAGCGTTACTTAAGAAAGAGGGCAAAGACTGAAAAAAAACAGTGTGATCTTTCTGCATGCTAAAGCAGAGGAGCATGCAAAAAGAGGAAACCAAAATATTTTGTCATCTTCTCCTTGCCCCCATAGTGAGAGAGAGAGAGAATGTCCTGGGTGGAGGATCAGGATTTAGTGGAGGTGAATAGTCAGCAGAAACCTGTGTGCATTGGAGCTCCCAGGGGGTGCAGGGCTGTGGGACCCAGCAGCCCAGTGGGAAGCTGCAGGGAGAGGCATCCCTTAGTACCCAACAAAAGCTCTGAGCCTTGAAGATCCTTCTTATTGCACGGAGATGGAGGCTGTGCCAAAAAAAATTAACTGGGCCCTTCAAAAACCATCAGTGACCTGAATTTGAGAAAGAACCAGAAATTTCGATGCAGAGCAACTGTGCTCCTTCTGTCCCCGTGAGAGTCAGCGCTGCCTCTGCCTCTGTGAGCAGGACAGTGTGGGCACTGTGCTCGTGTACCTTTGGCAAAACCACAGCAGCAGAAAAGGAACAATGCCTCAAGAAATGCAGGTACTTTGTGTGCAGCTTTGGGCTGAGTTCTCTGCTGATTTGGCCTCTGCCATGAAAACCCCTTCTCTGGACACGAACCTGAAGAGACAGAAGGATGCTCAGATACACAGAAAAAATCTTCGTGTGCACTCTTTTGGACTCTGGCCTAAGTAATGAATGTCTCAGTTTGTTGTTCTAGATCCCGGCTTTGTTACTATGTTTTCAAAACTTTTTTCCTTCAAAGCTAGTTCCTATGTGGAGCTTTAATGCCCCTTCCTGAGAACAATCTGTGTCTCAGCATCCTTTCTCCAAGTTAGCAATTTTTAGGATTGCTGTCAGGATGCTGTTCAGCAGCGAAGGGGAGGCAGTGAAGTGACAGTTGTTCTGCAGGAGAAGGGGGGAAAACAGTAACAGTGCTGTGATTTTTTTGTACAATGCATGCTGCTCGCTCCTTGTTTTCCTTCTGATAACATGAAGGTATTTATGTGCAAACAAAAGGTTCCTCTTGCCGAGTCAGCCTCCTCCTCCTCCCACCTGATTCCGTCAGCAGCGTTGCAAAAGCATGACTGTGACAGTGCTAAATGAATAAGGCTGAGGTTGGATTGACAAGAGAAAATCTCCTCTTCACACAATGTACACACCTCAGGGGTAGTGGGGGGAGGAGGAAGTCTAGAAAAAAATCCAAAATGAGGCATTACAAAACATTTTGTTAAAAATCAATCACAGTGCTTTCTTTTGAGAATTAGTGTTAGAGGGAAGTAGTGTTTCAGGATGTAAATTAAC
Source organism: Dryoscopus gambensis (assembly GCA_013389985.1). NCBI lineage: Eukaryota > Metazoa > Chordata > Aves > Passeriformes > Malaconotidae > Dryoscopus > Dryoscopus gambensis. Next base: position 29,402 of record WEIT01024895.1, on the reverse strand, counting down.
AAATTTGGTCACAGCAGGGAAGACACAATATTGAACAGGACCAATGGCCATTCCAGCAGCTTCAGAAGAAGATATAAGAAAGAAATACTATAATTTATTAAGGAATAAGCCAGCTGACAACTAAACCTTTCCTGAATTTTCATTGTTTGGTTAATTCAAACACCTAAGTAACAAGAGTGTCAATCTTTTCTGAAACAGCATTCATGTCCTCAGAAACTCTGCATGGTCTCAGACATGGAAGACTTCATTTTCATGAACATTCAGTACTTGAGTCCATATGCTCTGTGTTTATTATCTGCCAGAGAGGTGTGAGACATCTAGTTTGCAGATTTTCTCAGGGCTTCACGGGAAATTTTTGACACACTGCATTCCTTAATGTCATTTTGTGTGAAATTGCTGAAGAAGGCTTCTCCCACTCCTCAAATTGACAGTGTGCCCATGTCTGCATTTCTGCCCCATGCTGTCAGNGGTGAAGGGCAGGGGGAGAATCACATTAATAAGCAAAGCATTTTAGAAAAATAGTTTTCCACTTGAAACTTTTTAAGAAGAAAGAAAAGACCTGGGAATGTCAACTTGCTTAGCGCTGATGTGCAACAATTAGCTTAGTAATTTCTGTAACATGGGAATTATAAAAACAGACATGAAGGGAAAAGCTAATGCAGCCTGAAAAGTTAGGTTAGAAAGTGTCCTTTCTTCAAAATGTAGTTCACCATCCTTCCCTAATGTTCATGTTTGCTTCCTACCTTCTTAATTCTCCAGTCTGTCTTTTTTAAAAATGATGTTCCAAGCTTTACAAGTTGGTTGTGAGTCAGTCTTCCCAGGAGAGCAAAAACTTGACATGATTTGGAAGTTACGATACAAAAGAATGAAGCAAAACTGGTTTGGACTGTGTAAACCAAGCAAGTCCTGAAGCATTGGAAAAACAGAGGAGAAATTACTTCATGGAGACACCTCTGTTGCTCTCCTCAATTCATCGTCACTGTGATTGTCTGAGTTTTTGTGAGTACAAGTGGTTTGTGAACAGACAAACCTATAAATCTGGATTTCTGCAATAGGTAAGGTAAAATAATTAGACAAATGTCCTTCACAGAGCTGACTGAAATTTGCCAATATACGGGGGAGCACAACTAAGACAATTTTAATTAGACAAGTTGGTGAAAAAGTATTTCAACTTCATTTTCTAAATACTCACATAATAAAGTGTATAAGGACTCCAGTAGTTTCAGTTGGTTCCTGGGGACATGAGCATGGTATGCACACCATCATGCTGTCACTTTGCTTGTATGCGGAATCCCTTCCCTCTCCTGTCCGCCCATACTGTAATGTCCTCCAGGTGGGGGGGTCCTCCTGCTTCAGTGTTTTATACTGCCTAGCACAACTGTCAGCCATGTAAAGAAGCCATTAGATGGTGTTAAATATTTCTGATGGGTCATATAATTTCATTCTCTTTCCCAATACTTAAACTTATTTAGCCTGCTATCCCTCACCCCTTCAAAAGAGGGGGCGCTGTTAGTGGGACTGAGAGGGATGAGTTCCTCACTCCTCCCTGCTGTCACAGCTCCGCAGCCAGTCCCAGCTCAGCTCTGGGGCTCACAGCACACAATGCCCCTCTCCAAGGACAGGGGTCCCCTTTTCCCTGGCACGTTTGCAGTAGTTTGTTGGTGATAGCAAGCAAAGGGATGGCCATCCTTCCTGTGAGAAAGGAAGGGTGGCAAGGACAGAAGTCCTGGAGGTAGGTTCACTGATGTTGAGGTCACGAAGTGTCTGTACCAGCACAATAGGCTTGTGTGGCACTAGGACTTGTGAATCTGGGATGATACCAGTTACCCATCATTGCTAGGTGTATGCAGCCTCTCTCACTGCACCTTTACAGTGGCAAGAAACCCGAAAAGCAGGATGAGACACAACCTTCTTGTGATTTAGCTCATCCATTTGTTTTCCTTTTCATTCAAAGCTTGATCCTTTACTGGAACTGCGTAGGTAAATCATTTGCCTCTATTGACATTGCAATCATTTTTCCCCTCCTGGAAGCAAGCCTTTCTCAGTGACATCATCCAGATTAAACTCAAGTGATACAGCAAGTCCATGCATTATTTTTCAGTGGCATGACATGTTCTGTAACAATACTGGCTGAAGCATTCTCTCTGTTTTCTGTTACCACATCCAGCTGTTACTCTTTTTGCAATTTGCCACCTCCCTGCTAGTTGTGTTGACCTAACTGTTAGTGCAATTGTGCTCTTCATCTGCTCAGAAAGCTGACCTGGGAGAAACCAATGTGCATATATATTTGAATACAGATTATCTCGCTCATCAAGAACACAGCGTAGCTCCTCCACCAAATGCACTGGCACATCAACCTGGTGGCCGGAAAACATGACTAAGTCCCCATGGTCACTGAGCACTGCATATTGTCCAAGCTGTCACCTAGGATGAGCTTGTTTGAAGGACATTGTAGTTACTGCAGACACCCCAGCACTGAGATAGAAATTATCCCAAACAGGGTCTTGCATGCTGTCCCAATTGATAAAGTTCATTTCTTATTCCTTGGAACAGTATTTTCAAGTGGTCCTGAATAGAAGTACTAATGCCTCAACTTCATATGACTTCCATAGAAATAATAAGTGCAAGCCAGTTTTTTGGGGGGCCCTAATATGAGAAGTTAGTGGGTATGCTGACTAGCTTCAGAGCAAGCAGGAGTTAAATGCTGGAGAGGAAGCAATTCTCAAGCTGCAGCAAAGATAATCATGATAATTTATCATCTGATAATCAAAGAGCACACACTTAATTCGTTCTCATTATCAATGTATTTCAAGCACAAGTACCTCAGTACAAGAGGCCTTTCTGTGCACAATTTGCACTGGAAGGTTAAAGGGCCCCATGGAAATGTGATGCAGTCTCCTGAATGGATGATGTGTTGTAGTGCAGTTTGGAGGCCATCTCAGTGGCCTCCTTGTCCCCTGAATGTGGAAAAGGACCCCTGGCATCTATAGCTGTTCTTTTAGGCCCTTCACCTTTCTCTAGGACCAGCAGTGTCTTCTTGGAGAAATGACTGACAGTTTGTAAGAGCTGTAGGGATTTGGTTCGTTAAGGAACCATCAAGAAATGAAGCTAAATCTGGAGTTTTTAATCATGTCAGAACTCCAGTTTGCAGCATCTTGGGAGCGAGAGATATCTTCAGCATGCTAAGAGTGGGCTTTTACCTTCAAAGATGTGGTTCAGAACTAAGTACACTGTGCAGTGTCCAAAGTTGTAATTTGTACAGTTTCCACTAGTAATTTAATATTTAATGTCACCTGAAGGCAGGTCTTTGCATAAAGCACAGAAGAACTCGTGTACCGGTGTATTGAAGCAGGCTGTCATAGCCCTCCTGCATTAGGGCTCTGCAGAGAATGCCTGCATGGGCATCCAAAGCAAAATCAGTTACAGTAAAAGTATGACATACTTTTACCACATGCTGGTGGGAATATTTTTTCTACGGTGGTTTGCTTAATGATTACAGGCAAAGTAAGCCATGGTTCTGGGCTGTGTTGCCAAAATCTGCTTTTACAGTAGCAGCACAAGTGCAGCTGCAGCTCACAAGCCTTGGAGCCCCAGTGCAGAGGAAGCCAACAGATGACATCTTGCTGCTAGGGCATAGACTGTTCTGTAGTGGAGCTGGCCTCACGTTCCCTGGAAACAGCCTGGAAAACATGCTCTTTATGTACACACTCCCCCCTCCCCAGCTCTCACAGTCACAGTTGAGTTAGGAAACAAAGTCCCAGCCAAAATTCCTCAAGGGAAAGGGACCCAATTTCTTCAGGATGTGAGCCTCTGAGAACAAAATCTCCCTGTGAGAAAAAGGCAGCTTCTTAATACGGAGGATTATAATGTTGGTGGTGGTGTTTTGTTGATATGTGAAACTGAGATTTCAAAACTTTCCACTTTATTCAGCTGTACAAAAAGGGCTTCCTGACCTCTCTCTTACAAAACTATAGGATCTCTTTAAATTTGCAGCCACCAAAAGATCAAGGTGACGTAGCTGATGGTAGGTTAAAGTGATAAATTGCTGTAAGGAACCATCTTAATTTTAGGCAGCTGTATTCATTGCAGCTAGCAACTATTTCTTCAGTGTTTCGTATCTTTCAGCAGTGTTGATCAGGTACCTAAACCTGGAGCTTCCAGTTCTGCCACCAGCATTACTGCCACATACTGTAAGCATGGTAATAATCTGAGCACTCTGCTCCACTGTACAGCAATTAGGCAGCAGGCAAAAGACTTAAGTAAAACCGTATGTAGGTCAAGACTACCAAGATCAATTATTTCTGATTACTTACAAATCTTCGACACCTCAGCCAGAGATCAAGGCCATATTGTGTTCAAAGAAAGAAACAGCACGTATTGGCAGTTCATTCTCATATGGGATTGGGTTGTTTACCTTAAAATTACTGTTGCCAGGATGCATCAAATAATTGATACAAGAAGTGGGAAGAAAAATTAGGTGTTAAGGATGTAAAGATGCTGTGCATGTGTCCAGTTGTAAAGAGGAGCAGAATAGAGTTCCTGGATTTGATCCTTCAGTGTATGGGCAGGCATCCAGTGCCTTTGTGCCTCCCATCTATAGAACAGATATAACAATCTAATTTGTCTGCAGCTGAAAGGCACTGTGTAGTGTAAATGTGCAAGTGTTGCTAAGTATCAGCAGTGGCCATAGCCAGTACAGAAAAACTGTAAGGAATACTTATTACACCTAGAATTTTGACCTGGATTAAGATTAAATTGGTTTGAAACAATGAAGAGTTGCTGAGAAGAAAATGAAAGTTTTTATAATCCCTTGACTTCTACTGGCAAAACTGCTTGCTTCTGGCAGCGTTGTCTCTTGAGCTAGCTACCCTGTGACATTGTCAGGGCTCAGCTGCTCTTGTTTAGGATATAGTTTTTGCACATACAAGGGAAAAACCAACAGAAGACATTTCTTTTCAGCTCCTTTTGGAAGGGAGCAGTAGGAAAGCAATGTCTGCTCCTTGGACAACAGCCAAAAACCGGTTGAGAAGAAGTCAGGAGTAGATTAAGACTGTAACTGGGAGCAGATCCAAGCCAGCATTTCCCCCCTCACCATCCTACTGCCACTGCTGGTGTTGCACTGGCTGCTGTGGTAGGAATGCCGTGGTGTGGCAGCCGTGAGAGCGGTGGAGCGGCTGCTGGCGGCCAGGCAGTGTCCTGCTGTCCATGGCTCACTGACCCCTACTACACTCTAGCCTTCTCTGAACATGCTGCCCAGATGGAAAAAGCCAGCCTTCACTCTGCCCTGGAAGGAGGGCTCTTGTCAGGCTTCTAGGAAGGTTTTGCAAACAACATGAAAGGAAGCTGGAGCTGTCTGCGGAGTTCTTGAAAGCTCTTGGACATGGCTCATGGAATGAGTGCCTAGAAAACCCACTGGTCTTTTCATCACCTCTGTGGTTGCCCCCTTCTTTGGTAGCTTTTCCCTTTCAGAACTTCAAATCCTGGCCACTTCAACACACAAACTAGCACCATTATCTAGACTGGTTTGTCCTGGCCCAGGTGAATTCTGTTTCAGGCCACAAACTGCCTGTCAGCAGCAGGTAGGTTGCTCCAGCTTTATAACATTTTCTATTTCTGACTAATCCCAAAGTGGGGCAGCTCACAGAGGATGGCGGGCTACATCCTAATACCCACTTACTCTAGAGGTTCGCTCTGGATGATGCAGTGGAAACAGAAGGGGGACAAACGGCTGCTATGGGTCAAATACGGATCTCAGTTATAAGAAACGCAGCACAACTGGCCACATTAAACTATTGGGGTTGCACTAGAGACTTTAGTCTGACATCAGGTACAACTCCAAATGCTTCATGAATTGGTCAGCAGTGTTTAGGGACTTTTCTGACTTGCTGGGGCTGGGGGTCTTAGACATAGCTGAGTAATTTTGTCTGAGACAGTTACTTCATTTACTAACCTGTCTCTACATAGAAAAGGCGTTGGGTACAGAGTGAGAAAGAATATGTTCTTCATTTTGAATTCTGTAAAGTGTGGCTTCAAATTTTGTGGGGTTTTTGTACCAGTGACTTCATCTGCTGTCATTAATCAGTGAGCTGTCTCAGCTCAGCAAGCTAATTTAGAGTCCTGCTTGTGCATTTGATCAGCAAATGCAAACCATGTGTAATGTCAGCAGGTCAAGCGAGGTGATGGAACATGGGATTTTCACCTCAGTTCCAGAAAGGGCCATAGTTGCTTCCAGGAAGCTGAGCTTGGCACTGGGTGTGGGCAATTGAAAAGATTTATTTCCCTGGATGAGAGCTCATTCTAATTGAGCATTTTCCAATCAATATGTTTCTTACAGACTTTCCAAAGGCTGCATTAGGAAAGCAATTTTATTTGTTTTATGACCCTGAAGCCCTGAGGGATTTGTATGTGTCAGCTTCCCAGGGTCTCTGTACAGACAGTGAAAGGAGAAGGGCTGGGTCACAGGACACCACACCAGCAAAGTTAGCATAGCAGAAACCCATGGCAGAGCTTCTCTGGGTTGGTTTCTGCAGATGTCTGCACACGTGGAGGCCCCAGAGCAGGCACAGTGCACGGAGCGTTACCTGCACTTGTGCTCTACCTCTAATACTTCGTTCAACAGGACATCAGGAGAAATAAGCCTGTGTGGTTTATTTCAGATTACTACTGAAAAAGCTCTTTCGCCCTCTGTTCCCAGCAGTGTAGGAGGTTCCCCAAAGCCTTGTCATTCTGATTACAGGCACTTTCAGACCTTCTTAAAGGATGTGCAAGCCTCACTTGTGGTCTCTTCCTACCTGCCACACAACTCTTCTGTTCCCTATCCAATCATTTTTTCCTCAACAAGACCTGTAAAGGGGCATTTTCATCTGCTGCCGTGCATTTTCTTTGTACCAGTTCGTACTCACCTCCCAAATAATTCTCTCAGAGGATTAGCCAGGATTAACCTTTTCTTCATTTTCTACCTTTGCTTATCTCTGGGGCTGGAAGTGCAGAGCCACCATCTACTGTAGGATGAGGCAGTCCCTGCAATCCAACAGCAATGAATAGCCACTGCTTCTCCACTGCCTGGGTCAAGGGGCACCTGCTGGAAAGGGCAAGTGGTCAGGCACATCACTGCACACCAGACTGCTGTCCCCTGCTCGTAACAGCAAGTGCGCAGACCACCAGCAGTATAGGATTTACCCTGTGGCAGGGCTACATCTTCCACATGCATGCTAACCCCAGAACAGTCCCAGAGGACACTTACTTACACTCTCCATCTGCATGGGAATCGCTAGGCATGCCATGGATTTCTGTCACCTCTGAGGAACTGGAAAACTCTTAGGAACTTCCTGAGAAAGCAAGATCCTTACCCTCCCTGCCTTTACCCTCCATGGCAGTCACAGTTCTGAAGAACTGTCGAGCACCCTGTGGGTGCTGAGTGCTTACGGGAAGTCACTTGGGGTAAGAGATGGATGCAGCAGCCCCAGCAGAGAAAGCACAGAATTGCTGCCTCAGGAGGACCTCAGTGCCCAGCCTGGCCCTCAGTTTGGAAAGCCTTTCAGTGTGATCCCACGCTGCTGTTTAGCTCAGCGCAGCCCTGCTGGGGAGCGGTGTGGTGGTGGTGGTGGTTCTGTCACGTCCGAGCCTGATACCAGAACAGGGCCCCTGGTCTGCAGCAACAATCAGTGACTCCGAACAGGGAACCAGAGAGGAGCACATGCAGCACCATGGCAGTGTTGAACTGGAGTAGTTTGAAGCAGCTGTGCAGCATTTTGCACTGCAGAGCATTTCGGATGTTAACTGGCAAAGCTTCATGACACCTCTTTGCATTTTGGTAGTCCAGCATTCCAAACAAAGACATGAGACAGGAAGGGATGTTAAAAAGTCACTCTGGCAGAGCCTGAGGAAAGGATTTAGATCTAATCATATGTTTTTCTTCCAGATTGTGTTGCCTTAATACAGAAATTAGGACCAAAACACAACCTTATACACCTCTCCTGCTTAACATACACCATCATATGCAGAGACACATATTATGCTTTACAGGTAACATGGAAAAATTTTGTTAATCAATAACAAAGAAAGAGAGCATCAGTTCCTAAAGAGTTACTTGGTAGGAGACATTCAAGTGTTCTGAACCTTTCCAGCATCATTTTCCCACTAAAGGCTCAAAGTAGCTGCAGACATGAGCTGGTTTCCCTGATGCTGCCAGTGATGATGCATCTGTCCCTGGGTGTTTGGGAGCCAGCTGCTGATTTGCATGCAGTGGCCCCTTTGCTGTTTGCCCAACCATGCTAAGTAGTTTTTGGCGTGGGAGTGTGAACAATTCTGTCTGCCTTGCAGAAAGCAGGGATAAATGAGAGGTCTGTCTTTACCCCCTTCTCACATCATCATCCTGCCTGCCAGTCAGCCAGGCGTGAGGATGGAGAGCGTAGCTGAAGTGGAACAAAAAGTTAGACGAAACTTACCATGAATGCTGTTTCCATCGTGTGAGTTGTCCTGCGGCTGTGTCCTCATCTCGAAACTAAAGCAGAACAGCGGCTTTCAGTGGTACTGTGCATCACATTTTGCATTGGATTTGCGTCCTCAGATTGTTCCAAAATGAGTCAAGGTGAAAACAGCCTGTGGTACATTATACTTCACATTTTAGGTGTGTCTGTTGTATACACTGAACACAGCAACTCACACTGTAAAATGCATACTCTGTTTTCCAAACCAAAGAAGGAGTTGCTGAGTACAAGTGCTTTGCAAGATTCAAGTTTGGCTACATCTCTTCAAAAAACAAACATGTAACCCCACCAGAAGTCTGTGGTCAGCTGAAAATACTGCTGGTTATGTAGTTCTAAGTGCAAAGGTTATACTACCTGAGCAGAGCACTCTGTTTTTCTGACCTCAAAGCCTGACCATGCTTCACTTTCCTGAGGGGCTCTCTGTCAGAAGAAGTGAACTCTTCGGAGACCACCAGCCTGAGCTCTTCAACAGACCAGTACATTGCTGTTTGTGCCCATGTCTGTCAGTGTTTACAGGTTTACTGGCTACTTCTAAGTGTAAATTACCCCATCAGCCCCTCTCCACTGTAATTTGCTTTGCTCCTTAAGAATAGAAAGGAACGAAGAGTGGATTTCTTCTGCACTCGGGATGATTACCAGCTTGTGCCCTGCAGCATGAGAATTGATCGTTCTCATAATTTATAAGGTAGCCAGAGTAACAGGTGTTAGAAACAGGACTTCAGGTGAGGAATATGCTGCGGAAGTAGATAATCTATTAAGAAACCAGTGCACCAGCCTGCAGTGTTAGAAAGGTGAGCATGGATTTTATTCCCTGTTTAATGCATATGAAGCTATCAGTTTATAAACATGTCAGTAAGTTATTGTATTTCACTCTGCTGGAGGTGGTGTTTGGAAACTGATAGAAGACAGAGAATACACTGGATCTCAGAGTCAGATTTTGATGGTTTGCACGGCTTTGTCTAACCTGCTTTCAGCTATTGAGTTCAAGAAGTTTTTGTTGTTGTTTGTTTTTGCACTACACAGACTGGGAGACCATGATGGGGAATGCTTGCCAGAGAAGCAAAGGCAGAGATGGGAGCAGAGCCAGGTCTGACTCTCAGGGCAAAATTCACCCTGGGGAAGTCCATGGCCACCAAGAAGGCAGGCTGGGAGAAAGGCAGCATCCCCTGTGTCTGATCTGCACCTTGTGAAAGCAGCAAAACCTTCACACTGATTTCAGCAGTCGGTTCAGGAGGCACAACTCTGCCCTCGTTTTGCAACACAGCTCTCGTTTTCCTCACTTTATTCTGCTTGGTAAATATCTTTGTTAGTTGAAGACAGTGCTGTTAGCTTTTGCAGAGAATAAAACCAGAGAGATAAAAAGAGCCCATTTTCCTCCACTGTGGGCATGACAATAAAAGATGGAGAGAGGAAAATAAGAAACAGGATCCAAAAAAGCAAAATAGTATAAGTGGGATTAGGCTTTCTTTCATGGACAGTACAGAAAAGCATTTTCAGGACCTACTGATAGCAATGTACACTGTGCTGTTAAATCCCTTCAGCTGCAAAGCCAACCATCTCATGACCTTGTTTTAACAAAACCAACTACTTCTTCCTAAGAAGGGTCAAAGAAGGTGGCATTCAAGTTTCGTAGATGCTGTACTGCTCATGAAAGAATTACTTTTTGAATGACAGTTTCTGAAGCACTTTCAGCAACACTGCTGTGCACCCCTGGAAAAGCCTCCTGTGACTGAACTGGTTCAGCCTCACAAAACAAATGGGCGTGTGGTGGGGGCATGTTTGTTTGAGAAACTAACTTCCCAGGAAATAATCAGGGCAGGAAAGGAGGGAAGTGAGAGAATAAGAGATCCATCTAGGGAGAAGCAGTTTACTTATTTTATGGCACCTTATGTTTTCCAAACACAATGTATTTTAATTATGGGATCACCCGAGGGGTGGAGTGATGTGGCACATCCACCTACTCAGTTTAGCCATAGCCAAAGTGAATTAGACTTGCTTGCTGATTCTCAGTAATTTCCAGCCAAGCGGTCCTAGGTCATATTACTTTGGGGCTTTTCTCACAAGTTTGAGAGGTGCTGCTGAAACCCAGCAGAGACCTCATTTGCAGTGTGAAGTGTTGGGTCTGTTTCAGAGTTGCCAGCTCATGGGGCTTATCCCAGTCTGTGTAACTTTTTGGCTGTTCTGGGTCTAGCACTGATCAGTCTAAAGCTCCTTTGGACATGGTACTTTTGCACTAATTGGACAGAAGGCAAAAATATACTGTCACCTGCACGTGGGAAATGTTGATCTGTGTTTGTACAAGGAGTGATTTCTTTTTTACATTGTTACCTATAAGGAAACACACACCTCACGTGGAGTTATCATACAACTCTGTCCTTGTCAGCTTCATTTTCACTTTTTTGTTGTTTCATGCATCATCTGGTGAAGTACACTTCAGAAGTCTGGTTAGATTTCTACATGACAATTCTCCTTTGGGCAGAGATTTATTACTTGCATGGCATGGCAAAGAGAGAGGCAAAAGAAACCACACATGAGCATTTCAAGCACTCCTCAGATGGTCTTTTAAGACTGTTTCATATGTTGTAGTCTGTCTGCATCATGTCTCACTTCCTTCTCTTTTAGCTACAGCAGCAGCCTGGGGTCTGGAGTGTACTTTCTGCAGGAATAGCCCTTCATTCAGCAGAAGATGAATCTCACTCTCATTTTAGATGACCGTGTCTGGGTCTCTGAGCAAATCTACACCTCACCCCAGTCCCTTCAAAAAGAAGGTTCCTACAGAAAACTCTGACCTCAATAAGCAGACCCTAATTCATAGGGGGAAGAGAATTTACTTCATAAAAAAATAAAGGCTACCACTTGTTTCTGTAGTACAGTAGTATGCTACAGTTGAAAGCCAATGGAAATTCTTGCTACTGCCACACAGACATCCCTTCCTTAGGTCAACTCTGACCCTTTCTCAGGCACAATCTCAATTCCTCTTCTGACAGAGATTCAGTTCTGTATGCAGCTGTGGCTCTGGGACTTTCCAAAGCCGTTGTCTGGGAATCTGGCAAAGCAGCAGAATGTAACTCACTTCATGTTACCTCTTGTTAAAACAGAAATAAGAGGGTTGCCTATCTGTTTAAGAAGTAAAAACCAAACCAAAACAAGAGTGGTACAACTCTCCCAGGCTTCTTTTAGTGCTTGGTAGGAGAAGGGTAATCAGATCTCAGAGAATGGTGTGCCAGGAAGGAAATTTCTTCCCATGTGCAGCATACAATCAGCCAGGTGCAATACAAGGAAGGGAGGTTCGTCTTCCTCTGAAGCATAAGGTACTGGCTCCTGCCAGAGGCTGTGTACCAGAGATCTGATCAGATATGGCAAATTTTATGTTCCTGTGCACAGTGGGTAAGCTTTGTAGCAAGTCAAACAATGAGTCATCTCACGAGGGGGAAAGGAAAATAAAGCTTTTATCGCCCAGTGGATTGGAGATAATCTCTCTACTCGGGTATAAACAGCTCTTCACCGTGCTGCCTTCTCTCCAGGGGAAGGAAGCTATTTTAAATTTGTGTGTAGAACAGATATTGAATTGTCATACCTCCCCAGCTTCTCTGCCTGGGCCCAATGAAGGTAGCAGGCAAAATGTCTTTGATGGTAATGTGGTTGGGCCTCTGTGAGTAAACACAATAGCCTAGGCTGTATAAGCTGTATGAGCTGGCTGGCAGAAAGGGAATGCCAGATTCTCCTTGGCACCCTGGAAAATCTGTGCCCAAACCAAATATCCCTACTGTTTTACTAAAAAATGCTATACCCTGTTACATGGACATAGTTACATTGGTAATATTTTATTGCTATACAGGAAACATGGGCTAAAGCAGTGCCAAAGGTGGCACAATCTTGGCCCTGGCTTTCCTCTCCAGTGTGGGAATGGCACCTGCTCATGTAATGGCACCTGGAGGAGGGGTGGGCCTGTCTGAATACACCTCTCTCGACAACACATGTGCTGATAATGACACTGTTACAGCGGCTGTGCTTCAGCAGCCCTTCCTTACAGACCCCACCCCAGCCACCTGGAGAGAAGCCACGGCTCTCTTGCATTTGACAACTTTTCATTATTCTTGATCCATGAATGTACGAGGGGTGTGAAGAGAGAGCACACCTCTCTTCCATGAAAGGATACACACCAAGGATGGATGGCACTAAGGGCTTTGGCTGCTGCCTGCTCTGCACATCAGATGGAGCAAGTGGAGGAAAATCCTTTTGCACAGTGGAAACCTGGAATGTAATAATGTCCTGTGAGCTTCCTTCAGGATGCTGAGGCAGTTCTTGTTTCTCAGTATGTCACAGATAAACCGAAGTGCCTAAAATAACAAAGTATTTCTCAGTCCAGTGCTTAGAGTAATCCTGCACCAACACGACATTCCTCTCCTACACTTTCCCCTGAGACTTTGTACATTATGCTGTGGGGGAAAAGGGTGGATTCAATGATGTTTGCCTGTGTTCCTGTGCCTTGTTTCAATCTGCTAACAGAACCGTGGTCTCTTTCTGGCACAGGTTTGCAGCCGGTTTACTGGAGCAGGGAAGATGTGGCACAGTGGCTCCGGTGGGCGGAGAAGGAGTTTTCCTTGAGGCCCATTGAGAGCAACACCTTTGAGATGAACGGCAAAGCTCTGCTGCTCCTGACCAAAGAGGACTTTCGATATAGGTCCCCTCATTCAGGTGAGGATTATTTACAGAAGCTGTGATTGGAAAGACAGGAAGCTGCAATAAAAGCTGAAGAGGGTAAGAGGAGGAATCAGTCACCTTTGCGGGGGTGGACTGGGAAAGGGAGGGCAGAGACACTTGTATGAGGCAAGGACAAAAAAAGGAGAAAGCGGGGAGGAAATCCTGATACACCTGAGTTGTAGGCATATTTGAATGCAAATCCAAACCCAAACATCCAACCTGTTTATAGTTAAAACTCCCTGCAGAGCTCCCAGAAAGCAAGCTGCTCCGGCAGCATTTTGTGACTTCCAGCTCTTCCCTATAAAGGTTTATCTGTTCACAGACCCAACTACAGCAGCAAGTTAATCGAGTGCTCCAGCCTCTTTAAGCAGCCCATATTAGCATTTTGCCTCACAGTTATCTTGGCTGAGGTGCTGCTAAAAGTGACTGCAAAACTCCTTCCTTGGGGACTTTGCCTCTATTTAACAGCCCCTGTGGGTTTTGCTTTACTTTACTGTATTCTCACATGTGCTGGAGTCCAGCCCACAGCACAGCATAGACAGGTGCGTGAATCAGTCTGCCTATTGCTCAAATTATGTCTTCATTTATTCACAAAGGAGATTTAGAAATGTGTGTGTTGCCTGCCTGTATTTGAATCCCCTGTGGTCTGTCTGCTCCAGTTTTACAGTCAGAGTAAGCCTCTGCCCTCCTTTGTCAGGGGTGTTTAACTAAATATGAGTTGTGAGCTTTTTTTTGTGACCATATGAGGTACTCCTGTTAAATATAAAGGCTTGCACTTCAATCACTATAGGTGATCAAAGAGCTTGGACCAAGTGATGACAGAATTGCTGTGAGGAGGCTTTCAGTGCAAGGCTCACAAGGTGCAGGAGTACAGCTGGTGCTGCTTGGATCCAGCTGATAATCAAGCTGTGGGTCTAATTCTGCACCAACCTGCTTGGCCACTCTCCACAACCATCCTCCTGCAGAATCTGCCTCACAAACTGTTGCTAATGTTTAGTATATATAACGTTTTTTAAGCGTGTGCTTCAAATCCAGGACTAATTTTGTATGGGAGACCAAACAGTACTGTCTGTTGTCACTGTAATACATTAGTGGGAACTGGTACCTAGAAATGTCTTATTTTTTTTTTTTAAATTTTTTTTTTAAATCTGGTACACCACTTGGAATGATTTCCTTAAAAATTAGCCCTGCTTGAAGCAAAAGGAGTATTGGAAGCAGGGATGTGGGCAAGGAATGCAAGGGATGCCTTTATGTATGTGGTCTGCAACTCCCCTTCCTGCTTGCAAATTATGCCCCTATTCTTCCCCTTGTGTACTGTGAGGGCACTTGAAATAAGCAGGATTAAAAGTGTTTGTAGGCTGAAAGTAGAGTGTTGCCAGAGAAGAGCCTCTGACTTGCAAAATCTCACTTTATTCAGAAGGTTAAGCTGAATTTCGAACAAAATAACCCAGCTAAAGGCCTCCTCCCTTGCATTTTGTCTCTTCCTGCTCTCCAGGTATTCCCCACTGATAATAAACCTTGTGGAGGATATCTGAGTCAGTCCCTAAAAATTTAGGTAACTGTAGGTAAAGGGACATTACCTCAGCATTTCCCAGAATTAACTGTACGTGAAATTTAAGAACTGTGAAATAATGTTTGCCACAGAAGCATTAAGTTTTTCCAGCCTGAAGCCACACGAAAGCTGTATCATTTCCCCTCATGGTAAAAGCGGGAGAAGGGCATCCACTCCCACAGTCTTGCCAATAAAGGGCTCACAGCCCCACAGCTGTTCTGTTCAGGGCTGCCCAGGGAAGGGAGGCAGCAGAGGAGGGAGGGAGGGAGTGCCAAACACTTTTCACCATCTTAACATTGCTGCATCTGGGTGATACAGAAGTCTCATCTATTTCATTAGGTGAAAAAAAACCGCAGGCAGCTTTATGGACGTTTTCACTAGTCTGTCAGGCCAATCAAAAGAGGTACAAATTTGCTTCCTTGTTGCTCAGAGTGTTACAGCACTAGTTATTTATGATTATGCCACTGTTTCATTCAATGATGGAAATTATGTGGTAAAATCACTTTTTAGACTTTCATGTAACTGGGTGCTCAGGGCTTTATTTTTAATTAGGTTTTCAGGTATTGCAATCACCTTTTAAAAATGCCCTAAAGTCACTGCTGAAACAGTAAAAGCAGCCAAGATGTTAAAAATAAAGGAAGCTGAACTATGGAAAGCAGTATGGCTTTAACTGTTTCACACCAAGAAACTCAAGTTGCCCACAAATAGAGTATTGGCAGTTTACAGAGACAGGGGACAAATGGTGCACAGCTTACAATCTCATAGAAACAACTACCAAAAAACCCCCATGTTTTGAAAACTCTCCCAGAAAATCTAAGATTTCCTAAGTGAAACTTCACTAACCTCATTTTCAGATAATATGTAACTGTTGCAACCTGTTCCTCTGTAATATGAGCAGTGACAAACAGAAAAGAGCAGGCAGAATGAAAAGTCAACAGACTTCCTACCCTGTGATGTACAATTGCACTTTGAAATGTGCAACCAGACCAAATGCATAAGTACCTATGTGTTTTGTGTAGATACTGGAATAAGGTCATCCATACAAGATGTAATTTATAAAAGGCACAAAATAAGCAGTCAGTCCATTGGTCTCCTGGATATTGCGGTGTTATGTTCCATTAAGGAAAGATATAACAATTATGGTGCCAGGGAATGTCATTCTGTTTTGCCACAGTCACACTCAGAGGTGTGATGTGCCTTTTTTTTCCTGTCAGAGGAGAACTTTGCATAGCAGTGAAATGCAGGATTTTACTGCTAGCATTTTTGGGTCTGAAAATAGCACCCAGGAGCCACGAATTTGTGCATCAGATGGCTAAATGAGTCTTCTCATCAGTTATGTACGTTTTCATTTCCTTTTTCCTGCTGTTTGTCTTTCAGGTGATGTTTTGTATGAACTCCTTCAGCATATCTTGAAGCAAAGGAAAGCCCGTATGCTCTTCACACCTTTCTTCCACCCTGGGAACTCTATCCATGCTCAGCCAGAGGTCATACTGCACCAGAATCATGATGAAGGTAACTCTGTCTCATTCTTACAGGAGCTGCCATTACAGAGGCAAGTAGGAATTATGTTGTTTTCTTGCTCCAAAGTTACTAAAGTAAAGCTGCTCTCCTCCCTCTGTCTCCATAGCTTTGGAACAATCAAATGGTCTAGTGAGTCAACAAGCCCTTCTTTATTTATCTTCTATTATTTTGTTCTGTTTCCAAAGCATCTTTAAAAGCTATGTCAGATACAGATTAAAAAGCAGAAAGTTTTATTGACCCTATTGATTGATTTTTCCTCACACCTAGTTAGGTAGACAAAGTTGCTTCATGGACTTTTAGAATCCTGGAGATGCAGCTAAATGCAGTCATTGGCAGAGCAAGGGGGGACAGCCTCCGAGGGGAATATCCAACTCCAAGCCACTTCAGCTGACAGTCTGTCAGAACATCGTGCCAGAGTTCCTGGCACTGAGCCCATCAGGTTGCTCAGCTGTTGGGTTGGTTGAGCAATTCCTGATGAGAGAAGGGGGCTTCTGCAGGTTTTCTCTCATTTTTACTATCAGAATTACTTGCTTGGGTCTAGTAGTGTCCACCCATACCATGAGTGTCAGAGGTGATGAAAAAAGAACAGTTAAATTTGTGGAATTGCGTATTTGGCGTCCTTCTACTTCTACAAAAAGTAAGTGTGCTTCTTTTCAACGGAAAATTGAGGTTTTAATTTCTTTAAAAATACACATACTGAAGTACTTCTTGGATATATAACAGAAAAATATAAAACTTAAGCTTTTTCAGAGGTCCTTTCCATGAAAGCATCAGGCAGAATTCTTTTTTTTTCAATTATAAATGAATTTAGTTTTCAGTTTAAAAATCTAGGAAAAAGTAGTGTTAGTCCTATTTTGAGTAAACAGGAGAAGAGAATATAAGTGAGTTAGGATGTCACCCTGGTCTCTGCTAACTGGAAAAAAGGTGCACTAATTCTATTTGATACGAATCTATTTCAAGGTTCAACATGGGATTGCAAGAGAAGATTCAAGGGTGTTGTCAGACCTCCGTAAGTTCCCTGTGGCCAGTCTGAGGCACCCAGAGTCAAATGGCACCAGCAAAACCCTGAGACTGAGCCAAAAGCAGGACAGCAGCAGGTGGATCCAAAGTGTTTCCACACAGCTGTGTAAATATTCCAGGTTAGATGAGGGTGCTACAGGTCAGGATGAGGTTCAGTTGGCAGAGCTGTGCAAGAGACAGTTGCCTACTGTATTCAGACCATTAGTAAAATCTCAGTCTTTTCCTCAAGCTTGGCCTTCACCCACGGGTGTTCCCATTCTAAATTTCAAACAGAAATACTAGCTGCTCTCTCGAACATTCCTGCATTTAACATATGGAGCAGCTTCGACTAGAGAGGATTTCCCAGGGATGATCAGTTGGCATTTCCTGTGTGTCATATAAAAAAAAAGTCCTTCGCAATCTAGTGATTAAGAAACCACTTAGATTTCTTCCTTACAATACTCTGGCTGCTGATAGTACCGCTGTTTTTGCTTAGAGAACTCTGTGCTATTACATAAAACTTTTCTTTATAATGACAAAAATTAGTTCTTGGTTTGCTCTGAGAGGAACTTCAACATAAGCAAAAGAAACTACAGTTTGCCTGCCACAAGACTGAGCAATCAAAAAATCTCTATGCCAAGAATTTACAGGCAGGTGAATTGGTTTATTTTGACATTTCTTCTTCCTCCTGTTTCACAAAGTCACTTGGGAGAAAGTAGCACAATTGAGTTTTTGTTTTCCCTCAGCAAAATGCAACTTAGTTAAAAAAGAATGACTGTGAGGAGCAGAACTTAACCCTGGCTAACTCATAGACTGTGACAGAGGGGACAGGTTTACCTTGGCACTATTTTGAGTGGTTAAACTTCACAGGTGATATATCTTTATTACAATCTCTCCTTACTCCAGTGATCTTGTTCCATTTTCTGGCTCTTTTGCCTGTTTCCTAATGGATTATACTTATGATCCTGCTTTTAAATGCTTTCCTTTTCATCTAGTGGTTTTTTACTAGGCTTAAACAAAGGGGGTTTGGCTGTTTGAAATCAATTGACTGCAGTTCAGGATATTGGCTTGGAATGGGCTCTGTCCCTGCAGAGGGATGAGCAATGGAAAGTGAATTACCTTTATCTCCAGTGGTCCTTCTGATGGAGCTCTGAGTCATTTGATGGGGTGCCGTGCAGGAAGCTTACACTGTCATTCCCTGCACTTCTTTTGTGGGTAAGCAGAGACTGCCAATCTTTGGAACTGTCAGGCCAGCAATTGCTCACTCCCAGAGTACGTGCGGCCCCACCCATCCCTATATGGATAAATCATCCCTATATGGATAGGTCAGCAAATTTCCAGGGAGGTGGATTTCCTTTCACAGCAGTGTCTTCAAGAAGAGAGTATTGCTCATTTGGAATGAAGAGCCAGAGTGAATCTAGTGCTGCGTGAAATGATACACCATATGTGCTCAACTTACAATCACCAGATATGCCAAGGAATGAATATGATGAGGATTTTATTCTGTTCGGGGTCATTTGTGGCAGTCCTGTTCAGAGCTGAGTTGGAATTGTTTCATGGCAAACAGCATCTTTGGCCATGAGGGGATTGTTTTGTTAAGTACTTTAAGAGAAAGATCTTGAAGGAAAGTAAACCACTAGTGTGTATCCATTTGTGGTGTTTCCTGCTCCTGCTTTTCCAAGAGTTCCTTGGTCTCTACTTTCTGTCCCCTCTGTCCAGGTTCAGTATCACCATGGTTTGGAGGCAGACAGGTAGGAACACTTCCGTTTGGAGTTTGTCAGAGCCAGCTAATGTTTGCAGAGAGCTCAGTGGAAAGCACGGCAGGGCATTAATTTCTGCTTTAAAGACAGTTGCTCCCTTCGGCCAAGGCATTGAATAAATAGGACAAACAATACAATATTCTGGTCTATATTTACAGGCCAAGAATAAGCACAGTGCATTTGGATGTACAGTGATGGGGGTGGATGGTCTGTAGAAGATAGGGCACTGAGTAAAATTCGGGAGTTGGTTTTCTTTCTGCTGTGGCAAAGAAAGGAAACTTTAAGGACAGACAGCCACAGAGGTAGGTACAGTTGTAAATGTTTCCTCTTTGATCTTCATTTGGGCTATCCCACATTAGCTGGCCAGATTGTATTTAAAACTGTTCAGGTTTAAGCAAGAACAATATATAGCTCTGGAGTTTCATGTTCTCCAGCTATTCCATTGTGAGTGTCTTGAATAGCCCTGCAAAGGCATTTTTCTTGTCTGGGACCACAGGTTTGTTTAATAAGTATTCTAGAGCAACATAGGTTCTGCCTAAAATTCCAGGTTTTCCTGTAGATTTTAGTGTTCTTGGGTGGATGCTATGTCACTGCCTGGCACTACATTTTCTCAGGACTTAAACTTTTCCTGTTCAGGCCTTTCCCTGGGGATGTGCTGATCCATCTCCCGGTGCTACCTGGGTTCCAGAGTAGCAGGAGCCCTTGAGTCTTCAGACCTCAACAGGGTCTTCAGCAGGTGTCACTGAAGTGAGCAAGAGAATCATTCACTGTTCAGAGAAAATGTAATGAACAAACAGGCAGCCTCAAATAGGCAGCTACTTGTTTCAGTTATTGACATGTACCCAGAAGTTTCCTTCTGTTATCACCAAAGGCTTTCAACAAACAGCACTGAAATTTGATCTTTGTTTTTCTGATAAAAACCTGTTAGTCCCTGTAGCGCTGGTAGTACTTTCCTCTTTGTCAGTAGTTTCCTGAATCAAAATTGATGGCCTTAGCTTGCCTGAAAGTTTGCACTGGAAAACATTTTAATTTTGTGAAAGTGTGTTCGTGCGAAAGTGATGCTAGAAGTCCTCCTGCTGAAGACGTGTGAGTGCTTTTGTGGGACAACCTATCAGTAGACACCATAGAGTAAATAAAAGAAGATGAAAATATCCATATGAAGGTGTAACATTCTCTTAAAATCAAGGCAGGGATAAAATGTAGGGTTTCACCAAGAGCTTCCTTCCAGTAGGGTTTTTTTAAACAACCCAGTCCATATTTCAGACTGAATTATTCTCTACCTTGTCCTCTACCATCTAAAGCCTCTACCATCTAAGCCTCTACCATCTAAAACTTAATACCCAGTATTTTCCTGGAGACATTTTCCATTTTTTTTCTTTCCCTTCTACCTCGCAGTGCTCATCATGGTACAGTAGGAGGAACAACATGGAGAGATGTGAATGGCAGGAGATAAATTTCAAAAAATTTGTGCAGAAACACAGTTAGCACAGCTAAATCAGATCTTACTTTCTTCACAAGTATTCCAGTTAGCTTCTCAAAATGGCATGTCTCTTAGTGTGTTTCCCAAGGAACTATTGTTACATGGTGGTGGTGGGAGATTGTTTTCACTGTTTTCATTCTGTGTAGAAATAATAAGTATCTGCATTTATGCAGTACTTTTCTGGGCATCTGTAGGTCACACAAATGAAAAACATTTGCAGGCTGTCAGCAGTAGATCTTACACCTTGATCACAACATAGACAATCTGTATTTTGGGGACTTTTTGTTTCTCCACAGATAGCTTTGTGCAGAGACCTTCGAGACCATCCGCAGAAGCAGTCCACCACAACCCCCCAACCATTGAACTGTTGCATCGCTCGCGGTCGCCCATCACCAACAACCACCGTCCGTCGCCAGACCCCGACCAGCGGCCACTGAAGTCCCCCATGGACAACACTCTCCGTCGCCTGTCCCCGGCCGACAGGGTGCCGGGGACAAGGCACCAGCACGAGAACAACCAGCAGGAGCCCTATCCTCTCTCAGTGTCCCCGATAGAAAACAACCACTGCCCGCCTCCTTCCGAGGTGCTCCAGAAGCCCTCCAGCCCTCGCCAGGAGAACACCAGGGTCATCCAGCTGATGCCCAGCCCTATCATGCATCCTTTGATACTGAACCCCAGGCACTCCGATTTCAAACCACCGAGGTTGTCTGAGGATGGGCTGCACAGGGAGGTCAAGCCCATCAACCTGTCCCACCGAGAAGAGTTAGCTTATATGAACCACATAATGGTGTCTGTCTCCCCTCCCGAGGACCACGCGATGCCAATCGGGAGGATAGCAGGTAAGGGACATTCTCTAGGCTACACCAAAGTTTATGCTCCTCATTCATAACTAACCATACTTTAAGAGTTTCTCATTTCCTTTTGCTACTCTGTGACATCAAGAGTTTACTGGCATTCTGCAAGTTTCACTACATCTGTGGCTTAGGCAGTGAAATATTAATAAACCAGTTTCATGACAGGTAAGCAGAGGTGCAGAATGACTTGCCTGTGACCACAGAATGTGTAATTGGTATTGAAACATATGCATCCTGACACTCGCTGCCTCTCCACCCACTAGCAATCCATTCATTTCCCAAGATACCTATATCTCTGAAGCCTCGTTCTGCAAAGAGATATTTTTCCATGAATTCCATTCACGTTAGTGTCCAATCCTATGGAAAGGAAGAAACCCTCTATCAGTGGCCTTTGAAATAATGCCGTGTCAAGCCCATTATGAAGCTGGCAGGACTAATGAAATATCACCTCAGAGTCCTACTTCGTAGCCGTTCCTGGGCTTCTCACATCAGGATTGTCCCTTTTTACAGAAACAAGGTTGGCTTTGTCCCACACAAACCACAGGCATTGTCTCACTTTTGTTATCGTAAATAACTGACATCACAACAGCTGAATCAGGAAGCTGAGGTTACAGAAAATGTTTCTTGTACTCCAAAGGGAACTGTAAATAGATAGGGAGAGGGGGAGGGGGAATCCAACCACTTCAGAAATATGCTGGATGCCCCAGTAACCAGTTGCTTTTGCGAGATGTAAATACACACCACACCCAAAAAGATTCCATGCAGTTGTGTTAGCACTGACCTAATGTGATCCCCAGCTCCTGTGGGGTGTTACACATGTCCACAGAGGTACATTTTAAAACACCTTGTTCTTTTTTGTCCTTACATGCCTTAAATTTGTTACAGATGTGGTGCTGCCTCAGCTTTAATGAGGAAGATTTTCTATTTTCTTAAGACTTACCACTTTAAATTCCAGAGATACATGTCTTACCATCTAGTCAAGATCAAGCACAGCAAGGACCTTGATCCTTTCACATAATAGAAAGATTAGTTACAGAAATTAATCCTTTGACATTTTTGCCCGGCTGACATTTGTCTCTCTCCTTTTGATTTTTATTGCCCACAAAATTCTCAGCAAGTTAATAAATATACTTAAAGTTGTGGCAGAGAAAACGCAACTTACTGGTTGCATCACTGGAGATTTCCTTCCCACAAAGTATTGTTGGGAGATCAAGGCAGTTATTTTTTATTTTCCAGAAAGAAACATTCTCTAAGAATAAACCCTAGTCTGAAAGAAATGTAAGAAAAAATATGGAGAGTATATGGTGGTGTAATTTTTTTACTTTAAACTCAGGAGTTTTCTTACACAGTTGGTAATCTTTGGTTTCTGCATGTTGTGCAGTGGGTCCAGTGACATCAGCCCCAGTAACTCCGTATCCTTTCTATCCCTATGTTGTTTGCAGGGCAACAGAGCTCAAGCCCCTGGAAATTTGGGCCTAACACAGTTGCTTGGCAAGTATGTGTAGCCATTTAAAATGTTATCCAAAGGCTATGCGTGCAGACTTGGGTGCTTTCACTTGCAGTTCCCATGGCTTTGCTGAGACCCACAAGCAAGGGTGGCATACCTGAAATAGCTGGTGAATTATTTCATGCCAGAAAGACCTGAAGTGTGTTCAAGCATTTGGTTCAGATGAGGGCAGAGTTTTATGGCCCAGGGTTGGGGAATTACAGAGTGGTTAGATTGATCAGATTTCTGCCGATAAATTAGCCAGTGTACTTCCATCAGCACCCCAAGTCCTTTAATTGTAAATGCTCACATGCCTCACTTGCTGTACCAGGTACAAGCCACTGCTCCTCTGGTTGGAATGTAATGGCCCCTGAACTGTAGAGATACCTTCTAAAGAGCTCACAGCTGATTTAAAGGTGATAAAAACTGGATTGCTACCAAACATTTAGGCAGCCCATGCTTCATACCTGAAGTCAGCTTCACTGGAGCTGCTGAATTCAATGGCAGCATACTTAGGCCCCCTAGAAAGAAAGTACCTTTCTACCTGCTTCCTACCCATTTCACAGCTCCTGTCAGTAAGTGATGTATTTTCTTTTTTATGTTAGCATAAATGTATTTTTCATCTCAGCATCCTTACCTTTAGTGCCGTACTTAACATGAAGGTGCTTGACCAGCCATGCTCGCCACTTCAGTGTGGGAGAGACCATGGAAGCTGTGAGACGTGCTCTTAAACTGCAAATGTACATCAATGCAGATACATTCTTTAAACGAGCTTGCTAGAAATCACTGGCATTATTTCCATTTTCTTGATGAGGATGACTGATGGGTTGGATGATGAAAAGATTTACCAATAGTCCAGTGCCAGAGCTAAACACACTGGTGAGAAGAGAGCCTTGACTTCCTATGGCGTAACCACTTGCATGCAGGTGATTTTCAGGGGAGATAGTGATGAGGAGCTACTAGGGAAGCCTGGTAGGCTGCTGACTGAAACCTTAAGCTGTGCTCCAGAATATTTTCTGTTCCCAGCTCAGATGTTTTATATTGTAGAAAGAATTTTCCCTGGACTTAAGACAGCTCGCAGCCTCATAAATCTGTTTACTTGTAGACAGAGTGTGTTTTTAAATGCAGCATGCAATTAGTTGGTGCTGAGAAAGAAAAAAATGTTTTTGTTTGCTGCTATACACAAATACTCTCTTTTCAGGAGGTCAGTCAGTAGAGCTCTGGACTTTCTGTCAGACAAAATAATGACCTCTATCACTGGCTGACTAATCTTTCCTACCTTTTTATGTAATACCATTTTTCAAAATATTAATTTTACTGGTAAAGCACTTTCCCTTTTACAGCAAAGGATTTCAAGTTGAAGGTCTTATTATCTTTTCATCTAAGGCCATTTAACACTTTCCTAGCAAAGCCAGAGGCATAAAGTATCTTTATATTACTCATTAAGGTCACATACATTATTCATCATTGGCTAGAGTTGATTTTGGTAATAATGTTTAGCTATCTTCTCAACACAATACTCACAAGTCTTTTCCGTAACTTTGTCAGAACTGGAGGTCATTGTGTTGAGATGATCAAGAAGCAGATCTGCATCCCCTGCAAAGACACCAGGCAATGGATAAACTAAGTAACTCAGGCATCAGTAGTCATCTAGTTAACAGCATGTACAAATATTAAAAATACCTCAAAAGGGGACTTTAGCAGAGCAGTGTAGTGGAGAATTTTCCCCACTGGAACTGCTGATTCAAAGCACCAACACTGTTGGTAGTCAGCTCCTAACTTGGACTGTAGCAAGCAGGCAGTCTATATATGGCTTACTTTTAGCTCTGATTTTTTTTCAATAGTCTGTCTGGTTCCCCACAAACAGTCTCCAAGGGTTTCTCTCTCTGGAGGTGCGGGGGAGGAAATAGATACCTTTTTTCCTCTTTTCTTTCTTTTTTTTTTTTTTTTTAACACAATTGCAGTTTAAATCAAGAGGGGCACCTCAAATTAGCCTTTCTGCAGACTGGAAATTCTACTCCCCATGAACCTCTGACTGCAAAGGTTTTGTTATCAAGCCTTTTAGGGCTTTGCTATCTCATAAAAGGTACTTCCCCAAGGTGCAAGAGGCAGCTATGGGACTATCCAGCTATAACAGGGTTGGTTTCATCCTAACCTTTATCACATAGAGGTTGTCTTAGAAACATCCAAATTAAGCTAGTGACATGGTGGTATTTACCTCACTTCTGATTCAGTCACTTAAAACTCATTAATACAATTTTTGATATTTCTTGTGAGGGGAGATTATTGCTGAGCAGGTCCTTGAGATTTCCAGCTCCCAGTGTCTTTTTCTGTACCAGCTCTGAGACTGAAAAGTCTTGTTCACTAATCACAGCATGCTGAAATCTAAAAGCAGGTGAGTCCTGTGCCTGGTGTTACGTATTGGTGTGCTGCTCTTATCAGCTGGGTTACCTTAGCAACTGGGCTGTATCTGACTTTATGAGCTGCCAGATCTGTTCCTTCCCCTTCAGGAGTCTGAGGAAAAGCCAGGCAATGTTTAAACTGTTGGGAGGCACATTGTCTACCACTGTATTGGTTAGGCCCATAAAGCCATTGACTGCTGTTGGAATGAGGACAGACAAGATTCTTACCCTGCCAAAGTCATGACAGAGAGCTGCCTACAGATTTGCTCCTGGTTTACCTCAGCCTCTCAGCTTGCCACACATCCTGAGAGCACAGGGGTGTAGCATGAGCCCCATGGATCTGTAGCAAGGCATGTGTAAGTGACACCTCAATAAAAACAGTCTGATGGCCGAAACCAAAAATGCAGTCCCATGGTAAGAGCACATCAGCTATGAATGACTCACATTCTACTAAAATCCACAAAACAGCACTTAAGATGGGCGTAGGCTCTGAGCAAGGGGACATCTTCCAAAGGGGTTTGATTGTTTTGTGTGGGGACAGAGTTTGGAGGGAGAACAAAATCATGGATTCTCCTCCTTTGTTTGAAAAAATCACTTGTTTGGGAGGGGAAAAGGTAAGGGGCAGTGGAATCCCCCTTTCACAAATACAGTGCTTTAAAAAAGTGCATATCAACTGGTACTTTTTTCTGTTTATACTCTGAAGTTGGGCTGGAAAGCTTTTAAATGGATTAGAAAAACTCAGTTGATTGAGCTGTTAGATTTGTAACAGTAGACATTTAGAGCTTAAACATCAAAAGACACCAAACTTAAAACCACTGCACCTCAGCAGTGTTTCCTCACTACTTAGCTACTAGGACCAGAGCCCCAGAGCCCACATCTGCTCCAGATGTGCCCATGGGACATTTACATCTCTGTCACATTGTAGGTCGATCTTTTGGGATTTTTTAACTCATATACCAGTAAAATCCTTTGTGCAAATGCACCACATTAGTTTATTATTTATAATGTATTACAACACATTAGTTTATTTTTCTTTCTGTACAAAACAGCTGTATAGGCACAGTTACTATGCAATGGCATATGCTGGATGGTAGGGAGGGAGGGAGGGTGAGAAAGGAGGTAAAGAACAATTATGCCTTTGTAGTGAAGAGGGTAAAAACTAGCATTTATGCACAACTTAGAAGTTACAGGTTTCGTAACTGATACTGTTAGCTCTCCCAGAAGGGCTGGAAAAAGTGATGAAGTTTATACTGGGTACTACTACAGACATCAGGCAGAGTCAGCCACAAAGGTAAATCCATTTTAACTAACTTGCCCTCTTTGTATTATAAGGTCACCCACCTAGTGGATGGAGGGAAGAGGGTGGGTATAGTTGTTCTGCATTTTAGGGAGGCTTTTCATACTGCCCCTCACAGCAGGGTCGAGTTGCATGGCTGTGAGATGAGTGGGTGCCCAGTGCACTGGCCAAAGGGCAGGGCTCAGAGGGCTGAGTGCACAGGGCCACATGTGGCTGGCAGTGTTCTGCAGGGCTGTTCTGCAGGGCTCAGTTCTAGGGACAGTCCCGTTCAATGTATTTATCAGCAATCTGCATGCAGAAGTTGAATGCATCTTTAACAGTTTTAATGATGGTACCAAACTGGGAGGTGCTGTTGACTCTCTTGAGGGACAAGATGCCTTGCAGAGGGGTCTGTATAGATTGGAGCATTGGGCTGTGATTGATGGGGTGAAATCTGACAAGTCCCAACTCATAGATTCTGCACCTTGGGTGGAGCAGTGCTGGGCACAAATATAAATGGGGAGAGATGTGTCTGGGGAGCATCCCTGCAGAGGGGATTTGGGGATGCTGGTCAGCACCAGGCTCAGCCTGAGTCAGCAGCATGCCCTGGCAGCCAGGAGGGCAAACCACATCTGGGGTGTATCAAACACACTGCTGTTCTTTAGGACAGCATGTAACATTGTTAATACCAAAGGAGCCTACCTGTGTACTCACCTAAGACTGCCAAGGCCATCTTCTCCACTGTCATGAGTGATGAACCCAGCAGGATGTGACAGCATAGAAGTAGCTGGTGGGGCTTTGGTGAAACACAGACTTCAGGGGCAGCTGTGACAAGATGGTTGCAGCAGCTGAGCAGTTACAAGTTAGAGACTGGCAACCTACAGAAAGCCAAAACAGTGGTTCACTTTGGCAGTTCTAAGTTGTAAGTGGTAGGGGTTCAGTACTTGTTTTCCAGGGAACTGACCTTCCTTCCTGCAGGGCAGCAGCTCATGCAGACAGATTGGAGCCTTGCAAGAAGATGAAAATCCTGGTGTAATGCTGGCTTGTCACTCCCATTTGGGTATGACAGTGGTAATGTCACTGGCCTTGTTTCATCACTTGCTCTCACAGTCATGTACACTCTTACATTTCCACTACATGCCATGTCTGTTTGAGCCCCTGTGGAAAGCCACAGTCTCTGCTGGAGACACTGAAGTGTGGATGAGAGTCAAGCTCATAGAGCTCATATTCACAGGAGTTTTCATTATAACCTTGAGATTCTTCTTAACATGGCATTAACAATTAATTTCAGCATGAAAGTCGGCCTTCCCTGCCAATTTAACTAACAACACTCATGCCCAAACAATAGCTGAATAGCAATTGCTAGGATATGTGGTTGTAGATTTTCTGTCAAGTGTCTTTCTTCACAGCTGCCTCCATTCTTACAGCAGTTACAGGAGCAGAAATTGCAGTCAGGGCTTGTTCAGGTCTGCTCAGAAGCTCGGACTGACCAAGCCAGAGGAAAGCTCAGTCATTTAGATTTCATTCTTCTCATTACTGTACTGCAGCACCTATTTACATACCATGGCTAGACAGATAAGTGGGTTCAGAGTACCTTAAGCATCCATTGGGGTCAGCAGGATGTTAAGAAACTCTTTTTAAGAAACTTGCCTTTTAATGAAAATGGGTCCCTTATTTTCCCTGTATACTACACGCTTCCTTCAGGGTAGAGTTGTTTTGGTAATTCAGATTTTCTTCCACAAAGCAAACTTGGATCACTTTGAATCCACTTAGTTAAACCAGGAGAGCACACTGTCGTGTGTACAGCGTTGACACTACACTTCACTGTCTGCAGAGACAGGCCTGTTAATACCAGTCAGTTACCAGTGGCACATATCAGTTTATGTTAATTCAAATGCACACCATTAAACTGGTAAGGCTGTTTGAGGGAAGGGAAGTTTCAGGGAAGGGAAGTTTCAGGGAAGTTTCAGGGAAGGGAAGGGAAGTTTCAGGGAAGTTTCAGGGAAGTTTCAGGGAAGGGAAGGGAAGGGAAGGGAAAGGGAAGGGGAAGGGAGAGGGAGAGGGAAGGGAGAGGGAAGGA
>WEIT01024875.1:1771-13081 GCA_013389985.1 Dryoscopus gambensis | reverse complement strand
GAGCGGGTGCGCACGGGGCGGGCCGCGGAACGCAGCGGGCCTGCAGCGGCTTCTCAGCGCACCGCAGGTTTTTTGTCACCCGCGAGCTTTAAGCCTGGCTGTTGCTTCTTGAGTATATCTTTGGATTAACCGGCAGCTGTGCGTTGCTCAGGGGTCGCGGGGCCGGGCCTTTGCCAGGCTCCTGAGGCGTGGCCGCGCTGCCTCCAGAGCCCCCCGGGAGCGGGCCCTCTGCTCGGAGTAACTGGGAATTGGTACTTTCCCTTCGGCAAGACACGTGAACTTTCCCAGTCTGTGGTGACTGCGGGTATCCGAAGGAAAAAGTCATGTAGTGAAATCATGCCACTCTTTCGATTTAATTTTTCAGTTCAAAATAGAATGTCCTACTCTTGCATCTTTTACTAGCCTTTTTTTTTTTCTTTTTAATAATAAAATTTAGTTATGGTGTAGGAGGAGAAAAGTGTGGGGTTTCAGGCAAGCTCGTTTCCCTCAGTTAATACGTAATGCTAGATTTCCACAGAGGAAGCTGGACATCAGTAGTAAGATTGGAGAAGACTTAACACTTAAAGTCTCCTGGTTGTGGAGTTACTTTGGCACGACAGTAAGATCTTGGATGCCCTGCTTGAATTCACTTGCTTGTTTTCTGTCTGTGTTGCTGTTTTGTAGAAATGGTTTTGAAGACATGCCATCCCCCCATGATCCAGAGATGGCCAGACCTGGACGGAAGCAAGGCTCTCAGAAACGAGTTTCTAGTATCCTTTTTCGGTAAAGAACATTTGTCTTTAACTGCTGCGTTCTGTTCACCAGGTGTGTATATTTTTCATACTGCTTTGATTTTCCTGGCTTATGAACTCAGGTGGTTGTCCACACAGAGAACTGTATGAGCCATAGCTGACTCCATTTCTGAGGTTTTGGAAGAGAAACATAAGTTTCCTTCATTATACCTTAATTTTATGGTTTTATGCTTATTTGCAGGTATTGTAGTATCAGAGTATTATGATGATCTAGTGTATCTTAACTTTCCATCCACTGTAACAGCAAGAGTAGTGCACAGACTTAAATTTCCATAGAAATTTTCCCCTCTGCTTTTTTACAATAAGGAAGCCACCCCCCATGTAGTTTGACAGCTAAGATAATGGTATTTTCATGATTATGATAGCGAAAGAATCCAGTACATTTGCTTGTTCTTCTGGGTTTTGCATTTAAAATAAAGCTAGTGAGATATTTGCCGTGATTATATTGTGCCTAAGAATCAAGATGTTTCTGAACACTAATAACACAAGCTCCTGAAACTTGTATACAACTACATCTTAGTAAATCACACCTAGAGCACTGAACATGGTTGCTGACAGGAAGAAGGAAAGTAGAGCAACAGAGCACCTGGAACCAAGAGAGGGAACGTTTCTAAAAACACATTCAGACTCAATAATTCTTGTTATGGTTAATGTAGCATAAAGCAGCTCCTCATGGGGCAGAAAGATTCTCTTTGATCTGAGCCGTTGTGAGGAGTCCCAGACCTGCTCTGTTCATATTTCTGAACTTCACTTTGTGGTGTCCCTTTTAACCCTCCAGCTTTTAAGGTTTTGATTAAACATTTTATGACCTAACTCAGGCTTACGAACAGGACTTGAAAGACAGGATGTGTAATTTTCATAACATTTGAGTTATGGCAAAATATTTTTCCTTTCGAAGTAGTCACAGTCATTTAGAATAGATCCAAAAGTGTTTTTAGGAGAATGTTTCTTAACTTGTTTGTTAATGAGTTCTTACATCCCTGGATGACGCTATTGGAAACATGACGCCCAAAAGCCAGTTTCTCTCCCGAACTCCTAATTCATTGCTTCACCAGCCAGGTAAGACTGCTTGGTTGCTTACTATTTTGTTAAAGGATTTGTGTGCTTGGACTTAATAACAATCCATAAGAAGGACGTGGATGTGGTGTAATCCAGTGAAGGCCCACAAAGTTGATTAGTGGGTTAAGTATCTGACATACGAGGAGAGACTGAGAAGAGCTGGGATTGTTTATTCTGGGAAAGAAGTTGGGGGATCTTGTAAATATATAAAAATACTTGATGCGAGGGAGTAAAAAGAGCCAAGTTCTTCTTGGTGCCCAGTGAAAAGTCAAGAGGCAATAGGCACAACAGCATATACAAGGAATTCTGTTTAAACGTGAAAAACCACCCCCTTTTTTACTATAATGGTGGTTGAATGCTAGAACTGGTTGCCCAGATGGTCTATGGAGTTTCTGTCCTTGGAGATAAAAAATGCTGGACAAGGTCCTGAGCAACCTTTTCAAAAGGGGTTGACACACCTTTGGGCTGCGTTTTGCTTTAAGGGTTTGGAGACCAATTTCCAAGAAAGAGTGAGTGGAGATATACTGCTTTTTATGTTCATGTGTGTTTACAATGAACTCTAGTAACTGAGGATATGCTTCCTATTTGGTATATATATGCAACCTGCTTTCATGCTTCTATCTGCACTCCATAAGTACTTCAGTCTCTGTTAAAAATTTCTTTTGGAGTTTCTGGATAGAGCATATTATCTTTAAATACTTTTTCTTTTCAGAAAAGCCTCTTTCTCTTTCAGGTGCTGCGTTACATCGAAGCTCCATGAAGCCATCAGATATGTCTGCCATCCTGGGAACAGGAGGGAAATCTCCTCTCATTCTACCAACTTCTGGAATTTTTGGCAATCTGTCAATGGTAAGATGGTTAGAGCATCTTTTTCTCTTCTGTCCCTGTGAAACGTAAGAAACTGCAAGTTTAGTGTTTCTGTGTTGTTTGCTCCAAAGACAAACCGTGGGTGCTACAAACTTGCTAGTACTGCTATTGCTGTTTACTGCTGGTGTTATTTATTACTGTGTTGTTCTTTGAGATGGTGCAGTGAGGAAAAATAGAGGTTTTTAAGGACTTTCCAAATGCACGATGTGTGTTAAGCTAGTCCTCATATCGTCATCTTCTGACTACAAAAATTCTGACTTTGCTTGTTTGCAAATTCTTCGAAGATAATTGTTTTATGTCAGCAAGTTAAAACTTCAGGATTTCTCTTATTTTAGCATTCTCCAGTATTAGGCTTCACTAGGGTGTTGAAGTTTAGACTTCAAAGACCAAGCTCCTCTGATGACTGCTTAGATGACATTGATTATCTTCTACTGCAATGTCTTTGGAAAAACACTGATTGGAAAAGTTGTCAGTAGGAACGTCTGAAGTATCTTATCTCCGTTAGTTTTTAAACTAACTCAAAAGAAGTTTTTCTGTCTGTGCATTTTAATTCATTCTCCTTTTTAGTTGTCTCTGTAGTTCAATACAGGCCATTTGTTTCTTTATAAATTATCAGCTTCTGGGGCCTGGTTGATCAACATGTATACAGAGCTCTTAGCACTGTAACTGTCCCAGTGGTACTGTTACCTAAAGTTAACTGGTAACTTCTTCTCTCTTTTAGAGCCTCCTGTAACTAATGTTTTGTGAGTGGACTACATTTTAGGTTAGAGTTTAGTGTTCTGACTTGAATCCAGTTTAGATTAGCAGGGGAAACCTGTGACTAAACACTGCCTTTCAGGGGTGGGTGACAGAAAAAAGGACTTTTGCTTGTGGAAATTTGCTTGCTTGTCAATAGGAGCACACATCGGCCCTTTTTGTACTTCCCACAGAGACTCGATGTGATTTTGCTGTAACTATGTTATTTTTGCTCTGCAGTGGGAGGGCTGTGGCACTGAGTTCTGGTTGGCTAAAGGGCAGTAGTGGCAGAAGCAAGAGGAATACTTTGACTAGAAACTGGGCCATAAAAGGGAGAACAGCAGGTATATGTGTACAGTTTTTAGATATGCCTAAGAGACTACTAGGGCAATGTCATCTGGTTCTGTGTTTTTGTACTTGTATGGGTGGGACTATTTTAAGAATCCAGAAAAAAGAATCAGCCAATGGCACATCTCTAGGTCTTTGTGTAGTATTAAGTGCTGCTGAGAAGGCAATTGCTGGCGTGGAAACACATCTAGGAAGCTGTCCTGTCAGTGCAATATATGTACAGTCAGTCTTCTCTTTTGGCCAATCTGCTGATCGTTATCAGATATGTTATCAAATACCTCCTCTGAAGTACTCCCCACAAAACAGAGGTTAGGTCTTTATCTCCTCCTTTAATATTCTGATACTTCCTATTATTTTAAACATATTGCTGCATTTTAGCAAATGGTCTTGGGCAATTCACCCAGAAGGTTGAAAGACACTTAATGGTTGATTTAATTTTAGGTATTTTGCTTAACTTTTCACAGCTGCTTCACAACTTAGTCAATTTTGTTCTTTTACTTTGAAAGATAAGCATATAGCATAATAGAATATGGAAGTTTAGAAAGATTTGTTTTAAGATGAAAAGTAATATGTGTTCTAAAGTAGATGGTTTTACTTCTATTTGTTTTAGCTTCTGTTTTAGTTATTTTCAGACAAAAATGGGAATTTTCTTTTTCCAGATGAAAATTTATCTTCTCAGAGCTGTTGTTAAAGGCATAGTTGCACTTTATCTAACAGCAATCGTTTTTTAGGAATCATATAGAAGGAAAAAAGGTATAGCTAGGCTTGTAATGTCTGAGATTACAATTTACTTTCTTAATGTTCTTGTTTTGGTTTTAGTTGGATGAAAGTAGCTGGACAATGGCACTCTCACCTCAGCAGACAGGAATGTTTGTAAATGCAGACATGTCCAATATGACAGAAGATGTCACCATGAGTGCTGTATTGTTGCGTGAGGATGATCC
Source organism: Dryoscopus gambensis (assembly GCA_013389985.1). NCBI lineage: Eukaryota > Metazoa > Chordata > Aves > Passeriformes > Malaconotidae > Dryoscopus > Dryoscopus gambensis. Next base: position 8,337 of record WEIT01024875.1, on the reverse strand, counting down.
TGGGGAAGCTGGTGAGACAATCTCAAGTTTTACTAATAACTGACCCCAGTTCTGATTTGTGGGGTATAAGCATATGTGTCCTTTTTTTGGTGTATTTTCTGAATTATTTTGCTGGTATTTCTCAGTCAAAAGCAGTCTAGTTTAAAGAAAACTACGCTGTTCCAGTTTATTGGAGTTTTGTGAGTTAGTGCTTTCTATGGAACCTGTTCTGATGGACCAAATGGGATGCTCTAGTGATGTGGGTCGCAAACTGGATTAGTTTTGTGGAGATACACAAATGAGTTTGCTGTTGAAACTCTTGCAGATGGCATATTTACCCCAAAAGTTTTATAACTGACATAGCTCATAACTTCTGTATGTCTTACTATCTTAACTGATAAATTCCTCTGACTTTGTGAGATAGTTCATGTCATCACTGTACTCATTTAAATTTGCAAAAATAAGATGTCTTGTCATCAGAAGGATGTTTTTGTAGTCTGGTGGGGGTTTTTTACTGAGTTGTGCCTGACTAATACGGCTGTTTCTTCTTATATCTGTCCTAGCTACTATGAGCATGTACTCAGACTTTCTGCATTCCTTCCTGAAGCATACATCAACTACCATTTTTGATCTTGTGGATGAGTATGAAAATATTTGTAACAGTCAGGTAAGTAGTTTACTTGGTTTTTTATTTACTTTATTTTACGTTCTCTTCCCAAAGCAGCGTTCCTGCGAAGTCACAGTGCTTAATATTCATACTTTAAATCTTCCAGCTTATGAGTCACTGAACACTAGCACTGAGAAGTGTCTCACTTTCCTCAAACACTACTTTTGCACAGGAATACCCATGGTGTGGTTTACTGAATACTAAAATTGTCATCTGGCTGCCATTCCACTGAAAGTATCAAGTGCAAATCAACATTAGCAGATGTATAAATGTTTCTGTTAATGTTAATAGGGTGGATTAAAATGTACTTATTTCTCTCAGATATAAATAAATAATATCATCGTATTATGATACTTTAAGTTTTCTGATACTTTGCTAACAAGCTGGGAGTAGAGGGCTCAGCATTAGCTTTAAGATGTCTCTGCTTTTAGACACTTTTTTAGTTCTTTATTTGACTGGTTGTTGACTGACAGTTCAGGATCAGCAGGACTGATAGTTTGAAAGTAAGAAATTATGATGCTTCTGTCAATAAGTGTTGATCACAAGAGAGGTGTACAGGTAAGTTTTTTAAGAGATTTCATACCTGTGTCTATGTTAAGAAAATGTGTTCTTGGTAGAAGGTTGCTGGCCCTCTTTTGTGCAAATTTATTGCGGGTGCTGAGTTGGAAAATGCTCAGATCTTTAATGAAGTATATACCACATCGTGTGCAGACGAGAGAAGGAAAATAAATGTGAACTTAATTTTTATGAGCTGGTGGAACCCCCGTTTGAGAATATGGATACCATCTACAAGGTCAGGGCATAACTGAGTGTTTTAAGCCATGAGGGCGGGATGTTGCCAAGGATGTACAAGAGTACAGTGGAGGATGCTGCTCTGAGGTGTGGCTTGGATGCTGTTGCTGGGGTTTGGGATTGGGGTGGAGGGACAGCCCTGAGCTGTCATGCAATCCCTCAGCTGTACCCTGAGATTCTGCCCAGTGATTCCTAGCAGCCATAAACCCGTCAGGATTTCTGAGGGGTAATAGGAAGGAACAGAAAACTCTGCTCCTCTCTTGTGCCATGATGGTACATCTCTTTCTTTTCCCCAAATCTGTTGTTCACCTCCCATTTGAAAATGGATGAATATATTGATGCCTGACAAATTGGGTACACCTAAAATGTAAGAGTTTGGAGCTCTTTTTGGAAGTAGTAAGAGCTCTAGAACTAGCTACCAATGGAAAAGACTTCTTTGTGTAAGTTTTCTTTGTAATAAAGGAAGGAAAAGGTAGTAGAATTTCTTTGGAGTGCTACTGTAAATTATGTGGTAATCAGCAGATTGGGTTCCCTCATTTAACAGCTAGAAAGAAAAAAGTGTCTTTCAGGCATGAATAAATGCATAAATGCTATCACAAATACCAGTAGGGCTAACTTGGTGTTTGATATTGATGCATATAGGAAAAAAAGTTGAGGATTTTGGTGGCTTGTTGGTGGGTTTGTGTTTGTTTTCTGGGGGGAAGGGGGCTTCCCCACAATGGTTGCCTTCTCTCCTTACCAGTCTTTTGATGCTTTTTATTTGTTCAATGTAAGCTGTTTTTATCCCAGGTTTGTACAATGTCTTGCAAAACAAAGCCAATCTGTTTGTTTATATCCTCTAGTCTATGTTAATGTTATTTTTATTACTAATTCAGAAGATGTATGATGTGGAGTATTGCCTACCTATTTGAAGAGCTGGTAGTTAAGCCCATTTGTTGGAAACATTCAGGATAATGAAAAGATTGCTGTAATGGCTTAGAAAAAAAATATACTGGGCATATTAATTCTGTATAAATTATGGGCAATATTAACTCTGTATAAATTTATTTCCCTCAGGTGAATATATTAGGGAAAATAGTTTATCGGGCAACTCCTGGACAGCAGAAGTTTTCCAAAACTGCCAGTGTCTTGTGGCTTCTCAAGCAGGAGATGGTAACTTGGAGACTGCTGTCCTCACTTTATAGGTAATCCCTTTGAGAAGCACACTACTACATTTTTGTACTGAGATGACTTTCTTGGATATATTTTTTATGAGTTTATAAATAGGAAGTTAAGAAATTAAGTACCTATTAATAAGGTGTTTATAGAACTAGGTTCCGATATGCATGTCTGTTATCTATTTACAAAAATGAAAGTTGTAAATAGGACTAATCTTATTACCTTTGCAACTTCTAGTATTTTTTAAGAACATTTTTGTAAAGTTTTCTTGAGCATTTTTACTTAGGCATTTTGCTAAATTTTCTCAGCTCTGTTTTAATCTTTAACGTTTTGCACTTATATTTCTAGAGACAGAATACAGTCTGCACTGGAAGATGAAACTGCATTTGATATCACAGTAAGCAGGAACTCTTTTGAGGTTTTTTTTTAAGTGATATAAGAAGCTAAATAAGCAAAATATAGGCTAAATGCTTGTATTTTACTTTTACAGTTTCAAAGTGACAGCCACTCAACATTCAAAAGTGAAAAATGAGACTGATTTTTATCAAGACAGTTATTAAATTATTTCATCTATTGTGAAGAGTAAATCTAAATATTCAGTTCTAAAGAGAGAATTCTAGCGTAAAAATTATTGTAAACTGTTCTTTGTTTCATTTCCTTAAATATCCTGAGTTGGAAGGGATGCACAAGGATTGTTGAGTCCTACTCCTGGCTCTGCATAAGACAACCCTAAATTCACTAGAAATAACTATTTAATTATTTTTAAAAGTTGCATCCATAGCTATAATGTTTCCATAGGTCAGAGATTAATTTTGCTTTGTCTGAAAGAAGAACATGTGCTGTCTAGCCTTTGCAATCCTGATTCCAGTTTATCTCAAGAGAAATCCAAATTTTTTAGCATTCCTGTTACAGCTGTAGTCATCTTGTCTATGTCAATAGAGTGCTTCCAGCCTTTGCTGCCAGAATATGCTTAGGAAGACAAAACAATATGTAACGTGACTCTGCCTTTGTAAAATTTATGATCGCAGATCTTCCTTCTCAGTCATAAAATAGCTTCCTTTAGGATTCCCACTGCTAAGTGGTCAGTGTTAAACACTGTTGTGCCAAAAATACCCAGTTTGCTCCTACCTGTGTTTTTTAGGAAAAGACATCTTCTGTTCTCTTTTTATTGCAAGTCTCATGAAAGATGAATTAATGCAGAGGATCAGATAGAAGGATCAGAGCTCTGGGGTTCATATTTTGTTTGTTTGTTTTTCACACTTTTTAATGTTAAATGTGTGTATGACCTTCAAAAATGTAATCTTTTTAATTTAAAGTAACAAATGGGTTTAGGATAATATGTGGGCAGTCAAGGAATCAATGAGACTACTGTGTAGAATCTTTCTGTGGTCATATATTTATGAATTATATTCTCAGTCTCATTTTTACAGTTTTTAGTGTAACTGGATATAAAAGATCAAATAAAACAATGTACAAGGCATTTATTTTTTAAAACCAGAGAGGGGAGAGATAGCATACCAAACTTGTAGCAAGTTTCTGAGTTAGTATGTTTTCGGTTTGATATTTCTGGGTTTGTGGTAGTTTTCTCTACCATGGAGTAATAATCAGCTTTTTCTTAAACAGGTTTTAACTGCTAGTGAAAAAACAACTGTAGACAACTTGTTTCAGAAAGACTCACTTGTTCGACAAAGTCAGGTATGATGGAAAGTTTTTAATATGAGAATGAAAATAGATTAAATGTTCATAATTGTGCTCTGTGCACTTTTTGGGGTTGTTTCCAATACTTTTTTTTTTTTATTTTTTAATTTTTTTTAATATTCACTCGAGTGTGTATTAATTTAGTGCATAAAAATGACACTCTTTAGTTGCTAAAGATCAGAAAGGTTTTTCAGGCCATTTTGGAGAGGATCAAAGGCTGAGAGCTGTTCCCATTTGCAGCATCTGTTACTGTTGATGGTGATTGATAAGTGGTTAAGTAACACTGTAGTAAACTGCAGTATCCAGTGAGAAATAGAGATCAAGTGCCAACCACATTCATATTGGATACTTAAAATGCAAGTGGAATAGTCTTCTGCATCTCTCAGCCTTTTGGTTGCCATGTAGATAACAAGTGGATCCAGAGATGGGAGGAAGGCAGTAAAAGTATTGTTTATTACATGTTTGTTTTAAAAATGCAATTTAATTTTATTCCAGCTGGTGGTAGATTGGCTAGAGAGCATTGCTAAGGATGAAATTGGGGACTTCTCTGATAATATTGAGTTTTATGCAAAAACAGTATATTGGTGAGTTCAGACTTTCTTTGATTATATACATTTTCCTATCAAGTGTAAGATTCACAGTCACAGAATCACTCTTGAAAAGAAGTGGTTTTTTCAAGTTGTTCACTTCATTCACTTCTTTAAGTTCATACATGTATAAAATTGAGATTTCTTATCCATCCACTGAAGTAAATCTCAGAAGTTAGTTAGTGCCTTTTGGGAGGCAAGGATGAAAGGAAAAGCCATCAAACCGACTTAATTTAATCTTTGTCTGGCTTTAAGTTTTGCCTGTTTAAGTTCTTATCACTTTGTGTCATTGATCCTTCACCAGAAGCCATTACTGTCACTTTTATTATCACTGATGGGTTTTATGGCAGAAAGGACCAAAGACTACCTTTCATGCTAGATGCCTAGAATAAACCTGCTTTTAATGGCTTTTGGAATTATGTGTTTATCCTAAGTTAAATTTCTGTCCTAGACTGACTTTATAGTGAATCCTAATGGGAAAATTTGCTTATGCAGAAATCAGTTCATAGTTGAATACATGAATGATTGAAGTAACAGATGCTTTTGAAAAAAATCAAATATATGTGCATTAACTCTAATACTGTACTTGTGAAATGTTGCATTTTCACAATGCTAGCAGAGTCCATTGATATATCAACTGAACCAAGTGTCTGTTCTCTAAACATATTCCATGTAACAAAATATGTCTTTCAGTATTTGTCTTATTAAAAGATGCTTGCTAAAAAGCCATTTTTCTGTAAAACATTTCACTGCTTTCAGGGATAATACACTGCACGCCTTGAAGCAGCGACAGTCAAGTACATACATGGGAAGTTCTCGTCCTTTGGTAACAGAGTTGGTAAGTATTATATAAAAATAAGGCTTGGCTTCAAAATGGGCTAGAGAGAGTATATGTGCTATCTTCACAGATTCCCACCAAATCTTAGATAGTTATGCTGTCTAAAAGTAGTTGTAGTACTTAAAAATTGGTACAGAAATCGTGAGGCAGAACACCTCAAAAATTCTTTTCAGGATCACTGTGGACTTGTGTTTTCTTTCAGTGATCACTTCCATACTCCCAACCCCCTGCACAAGTACTTGGTGAAGTAAATGGCTTTATTAGGACTTTTTCTGTCTGAAGCAAACTCATGTTCCTAACCAGAAAAGCTTACAAAACCATTAGGGAGCCCTTGCAGAAAAGGGAATGCTGTCTTTATGCAGTAACTGGTACAATGAAGCCAAGTCCTGATGCAATACTTTGAGAGCTCTATAATAAAAGCTCATAGGAGAGAAGTCAAGGAAAGAAAGGACTCTTAGAACAAGGTGATGAATTGCCTCAGTGACAGCAAAGCACCCATACAAGATTAATTCAACTGGAGAGTGATCTGAGGTATTGATTGGCTTTAGAAAATCTCTTTGGATTAAATAGAAGCAAGTGCAGCTGTTGTGAAAAACCTTCTCAGACAGAAGGTGGAGGAGAAGAAACAGTCTGGTAGATAGACAGAAGGGCTGAGAAGAGCTGGAAGATGAGAAAACTGGGGCAAATAATAAGGCAGTGGAGTAAATGAATTGCATTGACTCCTTCTGATAGGAACAGTGACAGAAGAGGAATAAAAGAAATGAGAGGAAAAACGGAGAAGTATCATGCTCAATATTGCATGGGTGGTACAGATTGTTGTGCCAACATGAAAAAGGGACTCCAAATT
>WEIT01024856.1:1950-12124 GCA_013389985.1 Dryoscopus gambensis | reverse complement strand
AGGCAAGCTCTTCTACATTTGTACTCTGTATTTTATCTTTAGATACTGTGCATTTGATGGGATTCATGCTAGAATCTAATTTAAAAAAATAGTTTTAAGAAAGCACTCCAAACTGCTTCTTCAGGAAAATATTCCTGAAGTTACTCCAACAGTTTCTGGCCTTCCAAGTCAGCTACAGAAGTGGAAAAATAATTGTCTCTTTAGAACAACATATTATGTAAAATAGCTTATGTTCTGCAGTTTATGATGAAGAAAACATCCTGTGTGCAATAATGGCACTCATAGTAAAACTCTATGAAAAAAACTTTCCTTATTTCTTCATAAGATATCCTTATTTAGGTCTGATATGCCACAGAACAATGGTTGTTTACAACAATCTCCCTTTTATAAATCCCAGCAATGGGACATTTATTTCCTTAATAATTGGTAATAATTAATTGATCCCTTGCATCAAATGTATAGTCTTTATTTTACACACGCAGACTTCAAAATTATTTATTTCTTCAATAATTTTATTACTCTTCACATACTTTCAGTATGCTTGATGTGTTCCGTTCTTAAAAAATCATCAGTAATATTTGACAGTAGGCTGTTGAAGAGATGAAGAGGGAAAGGTTACTGGTTTTATTAATATGATAGTATTGTGTGCCAACAATCATGGGCCTAAGGCTTGATAAGGACCCAGTGCCAATACAGCCTCTACCCAAAAGCATCATTCTGTTCCTGTAGAAGAAACCTCTCAGAATGACTGAAAGACCCCAGATTGTGTGAATCATATATTGCCAGCTGCTGTTACTTAATTTGCCTTAAGAAGGAGCTGTCTTCTGTCCATGAAAGTGCTTGCCAGGGAAAGAAAGCAGCAGATATAAGGAAGAATTAATTCTATTACTTTCATATCCCTAAAGGAGTCTCTGTAATTGGAATTCTGACTGAAAATCTCTTACTGTGGAGAGTCACATAGGTGCTTACAGATCACTTTTATAGTGATGTTCAGGTTTTGATCCATGTTATTCTTTTTTTTTATTATTTGAATCATCTACACAGACTTTGTTTGCTGATATTGGAGACAAGCAGACAAAAATATAGCTAGATATAAAATCTTTATGAACAGCACAGATCATACAGAGAAAACTTCATTAAATAGTATATTCCTTATCTGAAAATACTGATGATCAGTCCAATTTTTTTCTTTGAAATATAGAAAAGGAAAACAAAAAGGATTAATATGACCTTGCACTGCCAATGTATACCTCTAACTATTGCCTGTAGTTAAAAGTGAAGTAGTTTATGCATAATATTATACAAGAATATCGCACATGCACATCGCATATTTATGTTTGTTAAAAGCATTTGTTCTAAGAACTTGCCATTACTTAGGGTAATTTCTCTATTCTTATGGCCTTTAAAAGTGAGTGAGGAATGAAAAGAGAAGTATGTAAGTTGTATTAAAGTCTTATGCAACTTCTTTTTGATCTATATTTTGAGCTGTCAGCGTCAAAAGCTATGTTACAAGTTTAACAGCAATGCTAAATTATCCATGCAGAAAACATAAAAAAAAATTGAGTCTAAAGGTGAACTTCCGAGTAGTTACTTATTCTACAGAGCAGTCTCTATAAAATGCTTCTTTTCCCCCGATACCAGTAATTTTAACAATAAAAGTGAAAGGATAACAAACTTGTCTTTAAAGGTGACAATGCAGTGATTGAAATGAGTGATGTTCCTACACATATAAAGCAGCTAGAGCCTTTCCTCTGTTTTTAGTGGTACACAAATCAATCAGTCTTGCACAGCCAGATACAGAATTCTTTTTTCATGATTAGATGCTTTATACATAAACAGAATCCTGTAAAAATAAAAGACATTTGACTGAATAACCTTTTAGCACAGCCACAACTGCTGTCTCACCTGTTCTATTCAAATGATGAAATCAAAATTTGTCATTCCTTGTTATTAAAAAGTACTCCTTCAAGAATGTAAAAATGAAAACAATACATTAACTTTTGAATTACTCTCTGGAGACTCCAATTCACAATTTTGGGAGGAGTTCAACAAAACACTTCTACAGATTTCTTTTTTTCTTGTAAAGGAATCAGATTTGGTGATATCCATGCATTCTACAAGATCTCTATGGATTTTTCTGATGCAGTGAAAGCACTGCTAAGAGCATTCTACATTAATAAATTGAATCTATAAGGAAATAGTCTAGATTTTTCCCTCTCAGCAGTCATCTTTGCAAAATGACATTGTTAAAATGGAAACTCTGCGTTATGGATGAAATTTCTTCTGGTGCATTTTTTTTTAAATTACATTAAAAGAAAAATTCAGATGATTTTTAGTCTCAGCAGCAGAATGAGATTTTATGGTCCATTCACCACAAGAACTGTTTCCCTGAAGGTTTTAATTCCAGGAATAGTTATTCAGTTTTGATCAGCAAGTTGATAAGAAAAAGAGGGAAAGAATTTAACTTATCTATCAGTATAGGTAGGCAACCTGTCATTTAAAAGATAAATTTTAGAAATGTAACCAGATAACTATGTCCCACAAAGGACACATAAGCCATACCCACTGAAGCTTATTAGAGAAATATCTGCTGGAAGTAAAAGCATCTAAATTCAGAATTATAAAGACATTTTAGTACAGACAGAAGAAAAAGGAGGAAATTTCAGGGATGGAATCTGAAAAGTAAACCCTTTTGGGACAGGAAAACTAGGGGTTAGCTCAAATCAATTTTCAGATGGAAGCAGTCCTTGAATTTTTCACACACCTTGCTCCGGAGTTTCACTCTCTTTTTTCAGGTGCAAATGACAAGGTAACAACCATTTGGACTTTTATACTTGTGAACTATGATGAAGCAACAGATTCTTCTGCTTATCTTGCATGACTTTCATTACAGCCTGATCGCACTGATCTTGCAAAGCATTGCTCAGAGTCCTGAAGCAAATATTAAACAATTGTCTAGAGTTTTCTCCTCATTTTCTACTTTTTTTTGCCTTATCAGTCCACTTCATGTTCTTTACTTTCCAGTGATACCATCCAGAGCCTGTCCAGCAGTCTTAGTGGGTTAAAGATGCAGGAGTTAATGCTGTACAGACCTATAGTTTGGCTCTCCATATTTACTATATATTCCCATAGCCCCTGGTGCAAGACAGATTTTTTTCTTCTGGTGCATACACTTTCTTAAGTATTAGATGTAGTCAGATTATCTCCTTTACTTTGTTCTAGCTGATAAAATGTACCAGTGATACAAAAATAATACTCACATTTCTGCTTCAGCCAATCTTCTTTCTTCAGTGACTTGTTCACTTAGAGATTTTACATCTTTTCACCAGGGACTAGCTGTAACTCTGAGCATTTACTTATATGGTGCTGTAAGAGAAAAAAGGTTAAAGAGAAGAAAGAGAAAAAATTCACAAGACAGAAAGGTAGAAAAACTAGTTTTAAGGGGTTGTGGAGCCCCTGTCCATGTAAAGATGTGTTCCCCTTACACTGAACAGGGCAATTTCTTTCCTAAATTCTTGTTTCATTTTATTTTTGTGTCTTTATCCTGACCCAAACATTCATCTCTATTTTCCAAAAACTCCATTGCTTAATCTTCTCATTTCTCCATTAATCTTTTGGCTCTAGCAACATTCAGTACTGCCAGGAATTTAAACCTTTTCTTGTGTTGGCTATGATTCTTAGCTCTGTTGACAGGCCTAAAATATAGCCTCTTGCAGTCTATATAAAGATGAGAAGTGTAATGATGTTTGAATAGCAATGTGATCTGGCGTTTGAGCTTTGTGAATTCAGATTTTAACACAACACTTCTTTTTTTCCCATGTAAAGACAAATGAGCAGAGTGATCATTATGCAAGACTGGGCATCTTCAGCTCAAGAATATATCTGATATATCTGTTCTTAAATCAAAGTCATGCATATGCACATGAGGGGGTGAAAGCATAATCTCAATTTAAATTTATACTAAAAGCTGGATTGTGTCTTAAAAACTCAAAGGAGAAACGCAGTAGCAAGGTCCTTAAGGAATAACGGTAGGCTTGTTTCTAAGAATTTTTAAGAAAGGGTAGAGTGGTGTGGGGCTGCAATTCTGCCTTTGTTTCCTTGTGCCTGTCCAGTTATTCCAAAACAGATAAAAGATTACACAGTCTAAGCACTGCCTAAGCAAACTGGGTTAAATATCCAGGAAGATTTAAGAGGTCAGATTGTACCCCATTTTTGACATTTGCAGCGGTTTGTGCTCACTAAACAAAAGCCAAAAAACAAACAACCCCATAAGAAACCCCAAAAAACCCAAACTCACCGCTGAGTACTGCATTCTTAAATGTTTACACGATCTAGGTTTGGAAAATCTGGTACCCCTGAAATGCGTGTGTTAGTACTAGGGCGTAATGCCTGGTGCAAGTAATTACCTACTTGAGTACTGGTGAGTTCAAGCACACACAGAAATGTTTCTGGACATAAATTTGGCCTGTATTAACTACCGGCTTACCAAGGAGATCCCAAGCACATTTTGACAATTAAAATGTTATCACAGGATAAAATCACAGAATCATTCATGTTGGAAGGTGTCACAGAGACAGATTATTACTTCTGCATAGTTTAAACCAAGAGCGTGTCTGAAATAGTTTATTAGTTTGTTAATGACATGTAATTAACCAGCAATCAATGAGCTATACATGCAGGTTGAATATTGCTCATATCACAGATAAAGCTAAAATGCTATGAAATCCATACAAAATTCTAAGTACGTCTCTATAACTGATCCCAAGCAGTTCTAATCACAAATTTACACACAGTGGTACAAACACACCCCACCCTCTAACAGCATGTGTGCATTGCAAGTACCCCCTGCCCCGTCCGGGGCTACAGGCTTCCCTACTTGTACTCTCATTCTTCAGGAATTGTGGGTGCTCTCACCCTCTGGGACCCCTTGGTGCTCCCTGCATCTCATGACCTGACACCCATGATCTCACATGCGTCCTGTGAGGTGTGGGTCTCTGCTTGCAGTAATCCATGCTGTTATCCCTGATCAGAGAGAATCAGCTTATGGCATCTGACCAGACTGCTCTGTCTGGCCACGGAAGAAGTGTGATGCCAGTGCAATTACTTCTAGCAATGTCAAAACAGGTTTTTACTATGACTGAGTCTACTCCAAGGTCTCTACTCACCTGTTACAACTTGTCATCCTCCTTTCATACTTTTTCTTATACTGACTCCTGCTTCATTTCAAAATGTCCCTGTGTAATTCCTTGGTTATTCATTTCCAGATGATGTCTGTCTTTCCCTTTAACATGATTGTTTGAGAACTAATAGTTGTCTTTCAATTTAGTGCAGTTTGTTGTGGGCAAATGTTGTCTACTTTGGCATACTCAGCCCAACACATGCATTAAATAGTTTCATGTTCTTACCCACGGGAGATGCTGTTATCTGGGCCATTTTCCAAAGGCAGAGAAGCACCGCATGCCATTGGCCTGGGGTTCTATATGGGGATGAGGGGGGCGGAGAGAGCACACGGACTAATGGTCTCAGGGCGCAGGGGCGGTGCATGGGCAGAGTTGGGGTATCGGGACCAACAGGGAGAAACCGAGGGAGTGGTCAGGGCTAGGGGCAGGGAAGGGAAAACAAGGTAGGGAAGGGCAGGCGTTGACTAAGGAGTGGGGAAATACAGCATCACAACAGAGGCTGTTTCTGAATAGGCTTCATTTACTACTGCAAGTATAGTCCACGTGCCTTCTCTTTCCTACTTCTTGCTGCAACCACATTGTGCAGTAGCTCAAGAAATTTCCTCAAACATTCTCTTTAATTGTTTGTCATTGGAGGCAGACTAAATTCTGACCTACGTGTATGGCAAACCTTTAGGATCCAGGGGAAAATTACATTGAAATATAAAATTATAAACTTTTTTGGAAATAAGTACAATATATGCCAACCATATCCTGGGCTGTATCACAAGAGGTGGGGCCAGCAGGTTGAGGGACACGGTTTTGCACTTCCACTCCACTTTCATGAGACCCCACCTGGAGTGCTGCATCCATTTCTGGACCACCCAACATAAGAAAGATGTGGACCTTTTGAAGCAAGTCCAAAGTAGAGCCACCAACATGATCAGAGGCCTGAAGCACCTCTGCTATGAAGACAGGCTGAGAGAATTGGGGTTGTTTATCCTGGAGAGAACTCCAGCGAGACTTACAAGAGAGCTTTAGAGGGACTTTTTACAAGGGTATGTAGTGGCAGGACAAGGGGGAATGGTTTTAAACTGAAAGAGATTAGGTTTAGATTAGATATTAGGAAGAAATTATTTACTGTCAAAATTCTGAGACACTGAAACAGGTTGCCCAGAGAAGCTGTGGATGCCTCATCCCTGGAAGTGTTCCAGGCCAGGTTAGATGGGGCTTTGAGCAACCTGAAGATCTCCCTGCCTAGAGCAGGGGGGCTGGAACTGGATGATCTTTAAGATCCTTTCCAACTCAAATCACTCTGTGATTCTGTGATAATTCCTTCTACATTGTAGATAACACAGCAATGAGACTGCTTATTTCCTAAAAATACTTTGTTTATGCGTTATTAGTAACTGACTTCATCAAAGAGAAAATACAGTTTTCTTTCAAAGAATGACAGTTCTATAAAGTCTGGTAATCAAAAATTCCTGAGGGGAGGTTTTATTCCCTTTGTGTGGAAGAATGAGAAAAAGCCTAGGACATACATCACCCACTCACATCTCCTCTAGGGATATTTGGAGAGGCATTCTAGCAATCAGAGCTGATGAGCAGTGAATTTTTCACTTCACAGAAGAACCTGAAGTTTTACATTTTATTGTGCTTTGAAATGAAAACTAGAAGGGCAGCCATATTTTCCATTTGAAAATTTTCAGGCAGCTCTAATAACTGCATATGAATTTAGACACCAGGAGGGGAATGGATGCCCAGAAAGGCTCGGTGAAGGAAACATCTCTTACTTAAGAGCTCATGTTTGGCAGCCAGGCTTCTATTTAAAAGGGCTAAATACTCATTACTGCTCTCCCATGAGGCATGTGTTGTGGCACATTGCACATATAATAAACAGTGCTGACTGAGACCACTTTTCTCAGAGACATGACACAGAGGGCACAACATAAGATTAAAAATAAAATAAAATAAAATAAAACCCCACAACTAATCAATTTACTGTGAATTTCACAGAGGTGGCCTTACAGCAAAAATGAGCGGCTTCAGTACAGGACCAGAGGTAAGCAATCTCTGGTCAGCCTTTCTATGGCCCTCATGCATCTTTAAAGTGTGTTTTATGGTCATTCCTCATGGCAGAACCAGAGAATCTGGAAGCCTCCTGTTCAGGCTGCATCTCACTAGGTGCCCGTAAGAATCTTAATCAACACTGGAGCCTTGCTTGCTTAATTGTCCTTGTTTTGTACAGTATCTCCTGTGCTAACTAGAATGACTGATTTTGCAAAGACCTGGGTAAAAGAAGAAACTGTGATTTCTAGTAACCGTGTCTGCTACTCAGAAAAGATTTTGTTATTGCTCAGAAGGCTAGACTATATTAAGATGAAATATGGTAGTACATATGCCTTTGTGTAGAGGGAATAGTCCAGATGCATGTAATGTCTTGTTATTTTATGTTAGTGGAAACTTAGTAAGAATGGGACATTAATAAGGCATAGCTGACACATTATAAGATAGCACCAAGAAATTTTAGTTATTGTTGTCATTTCCGGAGAAGACCTGCTCGTGCTTGCAATCTTCTCTCCAGAACTTTCTGCCATGTATTGAAATCCCTTACCTACTTCAGCTGGAGCCTGTGACTTTTTCTGTCAAGGTCTTTGTTATATAAATATAAGGCCAACCTTTTGCAGACAGTTTGGTAAGTTAGATAATGCAATGTATGGACTGTTTAAGGAGGGATAAATGTACTTTCCTTTCTTTGAGGACTAATAGAAGGAACTAGTGCCTGAAACATTAAAAAAGAGGGTGCTGGAAAAAACAATTAATTTTATGCCATCCTCCACATTATGTTTATGAGTATCATCATGCACATGTTAATCCAGAGCAGGTGATGCCTCTTTCAGACCAGTGAGCCTCATCATCGAAGGTCAAATAGAAACTTGAAGCTGGAAAGGGTCAAGCTAGTGAATGAGAAGGAAAAGCTTGCTGAGACCATAATCCCTTCACTCACGTCAAAACAGATTTGAGCTATTGTTCAGCCTGTGGAACCTCTATTACCTTTAGAAGTCATTCTCTTTGAAAGCATTCAGGAGCCTGTGGATAGGAAACTTGAAATGAGCACAGTTTAAAGGAATTCACCTTTGTCACTTCAAGGAGAGAACAGCCTGTGCCCTACAGGGATGGACATAAAACACAGGCACAGTGAAAGTCCACTGGTTTATGAGTTTTGGTGTTAGAATGATTACAATCTTATGGTTTTGAATGATTTTCTAATTGTTATAATTTAAGATAGAAGCAAAGGGAATTACATTAATCTTGGTCAGAGGGGTAAAGTTCATTTAGATATTGACGGAAGCAGTACTCGTAAATAAGATATAAGCTATCGAGCATAGCTATAATGCCCAGCTGCAAAGCTCTGCTAAGTCAAGAAACTCAGAAGAAAATCTGGATCCTTTGCAGGGTGAGTAAAGGCTACGTAATGTATTTTTCAAAAGACAAAAGGTTGTAAAATATCATTATAGTCTGAATAGAGCTCAAAATTTATGTGGAAGTAAGAAGGTATACAACTGGGGAAATAGATACTAAGGCAGACCATGCATGAGCTCATGACTTCTGGGAAGCTGAATATTAACTTTGTAAATAGAGATAAATAAGAAGAGTATTGGGCATGGGAGTTTGGAGACCAATCCATCTTCTTTAAACTGAGGACCAGTAAGACCTAAGCTGGTTTTTCGTATTCTCCGAAATCTGTCGATAAAATTATCAGCACTTAGTCAATATAAATTACTAACAAGCTTTTTACTGAAAGTAAAAACTGATGATGCAATTTGATAGAAATCACAAAATAACTAGGTATATTGGTGATACAATAAAGGGGTATATGAGATCTTTCAAATAATCCAAAGTAATGGTTTGTTTGAGTTTACAAGAAAATTAGGCACACATGCTGGGTCTCAGACCAGAGCCATAATTCTCAGCTGCCTGATTTAAACAAGCTTCCCTGCAGAAGAAGAGTGCATAAGTGGTTTTATTCTTTGCTGGGAAGGATCCTAGGAGACTTGATCTGATAGAGAAACAGAAAAGAATAGGGTAGATTATTGCTTTTGTTCTTAAGTGTGATGAATTGCCACTATTTTCAGCTTGTTAGTGGAAGAAACAAAAAAGGAGGGAAAAAAGGGAATTTATCAAGAGATTTTGACTGTAACACTGACTGTTTGGTTGGAAATTCTTTTCCACACTCTCTCTTCATCTTCTCCTCCCCAAGAGACCCTATAACACCTCACAGAAAGAACAAGGCTAAAATCTAATTCCAATGCCAAAATGATCCTAAAAGAAATTTATTAGATCTAGACAGGCACAGAAATTCCTAAAGTCTGAAAGAGCTTCAAGTAGGATTTTCAGGTTGCAAAAAAGATTGTAGAAAATAATACAAAAACAACCAGAAAAAACAAAAATAGATGAATGATCCACTAGAAAAAAAAGGAAAAAAGTGGTAGGTGGCTTGAACATCAAATTTCTTTAAAAGTCAAATTTGGTTTTTTTCAGTATTAGTAAGCATAAATGGTCCATCTGGAAACCTAAGGCAACTCAGATTCTCCCAACAGACTGCTGGAAATTAAGCTGGAAAGTTTTTGTTGTCTTGCTGGTAATAGCTACAAGTAATGACGTCTTTGAGACTATAACTGTGTAAAAGATGGGATTGTCTGCTTGTGGTGGAGGATTTAAACCACCTCTTTGAAAATTTACATTTTCAGTACACCAGCAGTAAACCAAGGTTCATCTTCCTCATAATTTCACTGGTATTACCACATTATTCCATGCATCTATTACCATAACTTTGACATCTGTTTTTAGAGATGAATCAGGCTACATGCCAACATGTACAGATAAATTTCGATAGATTTGGACTTAATTGTAGAAGCCACTTAAAAGCCACTGAATTCTGCAGAGTCTTGTTTAACGTAGGAACTACTTATCTGTCAGCTTTTACAAGGGATCCTTGGAAATTGCTATTATCA
>WEIT01024845.1:0-28600 GCA_013389985.1 Dryoscopus gambensis | reverse complement strand
GTCCCCGTCCCCGTCCCTCTCGGGGCTGCAGACAGGCAGGGGCCCCGCGTGCTGCCAGACCCCGAGGCCAGTGGAGAACCTGCCCTTGCCGACACCAGCACTGGCACGGCGGAGGGAGCTGCAGCTGGGTGCACCCCACGGGGTGATGGGCGAGAGTTCAACTCTCTTCACCCTGTCCCACCCGTTGGAAGGTGTTTCCAGCCCCACCAGAGCTGCTATAAAGACCAGGGGCAGGAGGGGGATATTCTGGGACTCAGTGGCTCTGATGGAGTACATTTAGTGTTTAGGGTGGCAGGACAGCCCTGGTATGGCCAAGGATGCTCATAGTAGTGTGTCACACTTTTTCAGTAGCTGCATGTTTGGCCCAGGGTTATCTTGCCTTCCCAGGCTCTGGGCATGATTGACCCAGCTACAGAGAGAAAAACTTTGCTAAATCCCACCCTGATGGGAAAATTTTCCAGCTTCATCATGCTTCAGCCTTGGCCCTTTGTTGTCCCAGTCTTGAGTCCAAAGCGTTCCTGACCAGTTTTGTTTTAATAATTTCTGGGGTTTGCATGTGAAGCATCAGCCCTCGGTGCTGGGTGCACCTTCTGTCAGGAACAAAGCTACGGGGGTAGGACAGCAAGCAGTGTCCACGTGCAGCTGGGAATTGTGCAGGTGCAGGTACATGCAGGGCAGGGCAGCTCCAAGGCCCTGCTCAGACAGGACGGATGCTCTGCGGATGGCTGCACGAAGGGCAGGACTCAGTGGGGAAGTGAGGGGTCCCGGCACAGGCAGGAGGGCGAGTGCCTCTGGGAACACCAATCCCAATCCCCTCATTTGCTGTGAATTTCTGCTTGCACTGGGCTTTGTTCACAGGGCAGGGGGGTGAATGCCTCACCAGGGTCCCCAGCCCATCCTATTTGCTCCACTGCCAAGCTCCAGGCCCTGGGCAACAACGTGTCAGGACAGAGAGCCATGAGCAGTTCAGTAATGACCTCCCCTGTTGTTAATTGGAAAGCCAAATTAACTCAGTGACTCCACTCTCAATACCGTGCTATGTGGCTGCTGTCTCATGCCCTCAGGAAGAATTTCCCCCAGCAATGCCAATGGATATGGAGTTGGATGCTGTGGCCTCTTCCCCTCTCCACACATCTTCTGTTGGAACTGTCTGACTCTGCCTGGGCAGCTGGTATTCTCTGGCAGGGGGGAAGGGGGAAGCTGAGGCACAGAAGTCAGGCTGGCACCTGTGTCAAGACTGCTTACCTACCAAAAGAAAGTTCTAATTCAAAGCCAGGATCCAGGAGGCCTCAGCACTGCTCTTGCCCTCCAACCCCTGTGCTGGTTTCCAAAGAACTCATCCACACACTGTGAGGGACCCACAGCAAGGGCAAGCTGGCTCCTGAGGTGGTTGACAGAGGGGCAGACCCAGCTGTAGCAAGTCCACCTTGAAGATCAGTGGGTACAGAGAAAAAAAAATAAGGCTACATCATACACAGGCTGCAGCCAGGCTCAGTTTCTTTTATTTCTCTCTTCTTTTCTTAGAGGGAACCTGACCTGACTCTGAATTTCTGCTGTTCCTTTGCAAGTAGGTAAAACCATAGAGGGATTGTGATCGGGCTGGCTTCGGAATTAACCCAAGAGCTGAACAGTCTGGGTTAGCCGTGCTCGGGGCTCCTCGACAGACAGTGCTAATGATGACACAGCATTGTGCTCACGACTCGTTAAAACCCAGACTTTAATGAGACCACCGTGTATTTAAACCCACGCAGCCCTATCGAAGTGCCCCTGTGTGGAACCAGACCTGCTCAGAAGCACATCTGAGAACTCCTTGTGGCTACACAGGTCTCCAGGCCGCCAGCACTGGCACAAGTGGGACAAGGCATGGTGGGTACTGGGTGTTTGAAGGGTCCTAGGCTCTGCTTGGGTAGGGATGCAGGCAGGGAAAGATGGCATGCTGCTTTGGGATGCCCTGTCCATCCCCAGGGCTCACCTCACTGCTTAAATCTTCCCAAGGCTGTTGGAAGTTGCTGCTCAGCTGAGGCCATGCACATTAAGTTCACCCTTATCCATTCATGGCCCAAAATGAGCTGGATCCCGAAGGAGATATATGCCACCAAATCCAGCTGCCTTTTCTCTCTTGGAGAGAAATGTCTCACACCAGTCCAGGCAATGGGGATAAAACAAACACAAATACTGAGCAGGGAAACTTTGGCTGCTCAAACTTTTTGCCTGGAGCTGGCTGGAGCATCCTGGCAAAGCAAACGCTCCCACTAGTGTTTGTTCCAGTTTTCCTGTGAAGCCCCCTTTTTAATTAAACAGGGTCCTGGTGAGTTTGCTTCGCCGCCCATCAGAGCATCCCTGCGGGGCCAGGCTGGCTGCAGGAGGGAGATGTGGAGCCAGAAAGGCCTGACCCCACCCCAGCCCTTATTGCTTCTTTCAGAGAAAAGTGTAACAGCATCACGATCCTTGGTGACATCGAGGGACTATTTGTCATCGGGAGAAATGCACTGGCAGGCGGCAGGAGGAGAGCCAAAGGCTACAGCAAAGCATGAGGCAGGCGTGGCTGCAGCATCCCAGCACCACGTGCTGCCGGTGCTCGCGATCCTGCCTTCGCTGCCCTCGTGGGCTTGGGCGTGTGTCGGGCGAGGCTCTGCCTGCACACAGTGCACCACGGGTGAATGTGGCAGTCTGGCTGCTTGTCCTCAGCTGAGAGGGGGAACTAAACCAGAGCTGCTGGACCACGGAATGCGGTGACGTGGCCAGGAGCTGGGGCTGGCATCATGTTTGGGACAGGCTTCTCTGTAGTACCAGCTCAGCTCTTCCTCTGCCTGCAGCGATGCCTTCCCAGGGAACCGCAGCTTCGCAGATGTTGCACTGATGGAGTGAGATTCCTCCTCTTCGACACACTGCAGCCAGGTGCTTGTTCAGGCAGCCCTGGCTTGCAATAAATTTGAAGCAGGGATTCAAAGCTGAAATAGCTCTTCTGAAATATTCCCTAAACAATGGGAGAAAGAGCCAGGTCTGATCACGGATTTTCAGTCAGGCCCTGGACCAGCATCCAATTCCACCCACTGTTCTGAGGGATTACAAGGCTGAGGCAGCCAGGAAATCAGTTTCAAGATGGTCTCTCATGTCCTATGCACTCGTGGGACTGGGTTCAAGAAGCCACGACAAAAATTGAATAGAAAGGGGTTGGTTTGAAGTTTGGGGTGGGAGATAAGCAAGAGCTGGAGCCCAGGAGGGAGCCTGGCCGGAAGCCCTTGTCCTGTTCATCCCCAGTGCAGCCCCTCTGGGATGAGCTCTCTTCCCTGCTCTTAACCTGACAGCTGTCTTGCAGATCACTTAGCAACAAGCATGTGTGAAGCATTTGTCACATTGCAGGTGTGCATCCAGGTCTGGACACAAGGTTCAGTCACTGCTCCTGCTTGTTCCCTGGCGTCGCTCTCCTCCTGTTGTTTTGAAGCAGTGTGGATGAGGCCACTCACCAGCCTCTCTGTAATGTGCACACGTGTTCCTGTGCCTTCAGCAGCTTCTCTTGGGCTTTCCTCCTGCTCCATTTAATTAGGCACCGAGGGAGAGGGACAGTAACCAACAATTAGGTGAACTGGAGAAGTGCCCTGGTTTTCTGGCCTCGCTGCTCTGAGCACCTTGGGAACTACTTTCCCCTGAGACAGGAGAAGGAGAGGGAGGGAGCCAAGGCTCTCAGAAAGATGGAGCAAAGCAGCATCAGCTGGGAACGGCAGGCAGTGGGTTAAATTGTGCAGGCATGACAGGATGAGGCAGGAGGCTCCCTGGGAAGGAGTGAGGCAATGAGTTTTGATCCTGGCTCTGAATCAGTGGGGTTATAGGATTGTCATTGGACATCTGGATGGAGGAATGTCCTCATGCAACATTTATTACACGAGAAGTGCTCAGGAGTGATGGGTCAGCGTGGCTGCCCAAACTTGGCTCTGTGGTCCCTTGTCACTGGCATGGTCAGCTTATGTGGCTGTGATGTCCCGAGAACTGGCTCTCACCCCTGGAGCTTGTGAGGTTTGTCCATTCATAACTGTTCTGCGATCACAGTGGCATCCCTGGGGAGGGATTACATCCTCTGCCGACTGTGTGCCTGGCCCAGTTGGAAACAATTCCGAGCAGCCTCTGCCTCTCTGTTGCCAATTCAAGGCCTTGGAGCTAATCTCCAGTGTCGCCAAGAGATCAAGTCTTGGCCCTGCTGGTAATGGTGTGATCCCAAAACCTTTCAGGAACAGAGAACTTGAGATGCTGAGCCAGATGCTGAGCTCCTGGAGAAGACAAAAGGGGATGGGGGATCTGACTGCATCCAGGTGAGTCTGTGATTCAGTGAAGGCTGTGTGGGTGATAAATAGAGTTCACACTGCCCCAAAGTGACCTGGAAATGCAATGGGAACCAGCTAAAGTGCAGCAGTCTAAGGCTTGGGAGCATCCAGCTGCTCTCCTCATTGGCTGGGAGCTACCCGAGAGGTGCTGCAGGAGCCCCACAAATGGGCTGCTGCAGGAGAGGAGGAGGATGCTTGGAGCCCTGGTACCCGCACCCCACTGGAAGTGTAAGTGATCAGAGACGTTCTTGGTCCTGGTCTCTCTGAAAGGTTCAGTGTTGGCCTTGCCAAGGCTAGAGCTGTCTCTACATCATACCAAGAAATTCCTGCCAAGACGTTTTTTGGCCAAAGTCCTGGAGGCAGGATAAATCAGTCTGGATTTGCAAACCCCAGGCAAGTGGCTGTGTGTGTGCTCAGACACACCCCCCCAAGAGCAGCCATTCCTTATCTGCATCCGCCTCTGCCAATCCCTCTTTGCTCAAGGTTGTCTCAGCCCTGACTCCTGCTCCTGGCTCGGCTCCTTTAGCTTCAAATTCCATTAGGCTGCAGCGGCATCCTCTCAGGGGGGTTTTGAGAAGGGTTGTGCCCCATTTCCACTGAACTGGGGAGCTCTGGCAAGTGACACAGCATCCAAGGAGTGCATGCAATAAAAATCACTCATTTGTCCCCATAGCAAATGGCCTGGCAGTGGCAAGAAACTACTCTCCCATCCACAAAGCAAATGCAGCTCCTCATGGCCTGACTCTGCCTTCTCTTTCTCCTAAACTGGTTGTGCACCCCCAGGTCCATATTCCCTCCAGCTGAGGTCACTGGATATGAAACTCCCATCCCTGCTATTGTGGAGGGGAGAGGTACTGATTGCTGCTGTTGAGCTCTGCCTCACAGGGAAACCCCTGGTGGGGTGGAAGATCCTGTACCTGCCAAATTTTTCCCTGGAAATGTGATATGAATTGATCCACAGAACTGGTCCTGTGCTTGGCTATCACTGCTGTCACCTCT
The DNA here is from genome assembly GCA_013389985.1 of Dryoscopus gambensis. Classification (NCBI taxonomy): domain Eukaryota; kingdom Metazoa; phylum Chordata; class Aves; order Passeriformes; family Malaconotidae; genus Dryoscopus; species Dryoscopus gambensis. The sequence goes on along the minus strand of WEIT01024845.1, from coordinate 23,282 downwards.
GGCTCCACTCATCCGCTGGGCTGAGTCCCAACTGTCCGTGCATGATGCCGCCAGCAAATGAGTGACAAGGGGCGTGGGTCCAGCCGTGCAGAATGAGAGAGGCGCTGGGGGAAGGCTGGAGGAGAGGAGTCCGTCCGGGTGAGACGCATCGATCGCCTGTTATCTGATACATTATTCATAACCAACCTGGGCTGCAGCTCAGGAGAAAGTGGTGAGCACGCACTTCTCCTTGGGAAATACGCCCATGAGAGATGAAGAGCCCTTGGCTCCAGCTCATCAAACACCCTGCTAGGCAGTCACGACATACCAGCCTCCTGTTGGCTTTTTGTGCCCAGATCCGCTGGTGCTCATGGCCAGAGAGTCCCAGCACTCACTGTCACATCCTACCAGGAAGGGTTTCTATCCAGGATTGCTTTCTCTAAGAGCAGAGCAGCTTCTCTTTGCTGGGACACCCCAGTCCTTGTCACAAACATATGTGACTCCACCTTGACCAGCAAGTTAAGGATGTTCTGCTTCCCAGCCTGGACATGAGCACAGCATTCAGCAGCATGGGATATGGGCCCCATCATACTTCCCCAGGGTGAGGTAATGGTGACAGAGAGGAAGGCAGGGGCACACAGTGAGGATGTGGCTTCATGTCAGGTGTCATTCAGTGTAGGAGTCCTGGCCTGGATGGGTGCAGTCCCAGGGCTGATTGCATCTGGAAGACTTTGGAGAGGATACTAAGGAAGGGACCTTCCTCCCAAAATGTCCAAGCAACTAATGCACCTGGAAAACCCATCCCTGGCCAGCTGGAGTTCCTCTGAGAGCCTGGTCCTGTTCCAGTGGGGTGCAACATTCACATGGACTTCAGCCCAGCTGTCCAGGGGATCCGTGGTCAGGGCAGCGAGGCGCAGTGGTGTGACAGCAGCATCACTTGTGGGACCTGCTCCCCACCACTGCAGGATTCCCTTGGGAAGCAAGGCAGTTGCGTGTTCCATGGGACAATCCACTCGCTGTGGCACTTGGTGTGATGCCACCACACTGCGGAGGGACTGTGGCTGGGAAGAGACGCTGGGCTGGGGTGTGTCAGGCTGGAAGTGCTCTGGCATTTGGGCTAGGGGGTGGTTCTAATGGGGAAAAATGAGGTTGTGAGGCATTAAGGACAGCCACACTCTACATTTTGAGAGGTGCCCTTAGAGATGCCTGGCTCTGGGTTTTACACCCTTCTGCCCATAGAAGCAGGTCCATGAGGTGGGGGGGGGGCTCACAGCCACCCCTCCAGCCCTGCGAGCATCCTCTGAGATGCTGCTTCTCTTCCTGAACCCATTTCTTCCCTTCCCCTCCCCTGCACCCGGGGATGTTCTGCCTTGCCTCTCTGGAGGCTGCAAATAAACCAGCCAGGCCCGGGACACCGGCTTTCTCCCTGGAAATATCACTGCTGTAATTCCCAGCAGATCCGAGGTCAGTTCCATATGGCTGTGGGCTCCCCGCTGCCCGGCTCGCAGCCTGCCCAGCCCGGCTGCCTCGCTGCTTTCTCCCTGGTGCAATATGGCACCTCAAAGCCCAGCGCCAGCACTCAGGGATTAGCTCTCTTTTTTTCTCTTGTTGTTATTGCTTTATTAGCTAAACCTAACTAGGCAGCATTTGTGCTGGCCCTTGAGGGCAGGTGGCCAGGATTTATGACTGCAGCGCTGCCGGGTGACCTGGAGTAGAAACGGGCATTCAGTGCCGGGGAAAAGAGACCAGCACCCGCATCCCTGGGGATGCCGGGAGGACGGGGACAGCTGCTCTGCCCAGTGACTTTTGCCGACGCCGTGTTTGCACCGAGGGAGAGCTCCCGCGGTCCGGGGGTATTCGCTGGCATGGCTCACACCGGAGCTGGCAAGGATGCTGTGCCATGCTGAGAGAGCACCCGCATTGCGAGAGTCACAGCTGGCACGGGCACGGCGCGGCTCTGAAGGGGCATTTCACTGCTCAGGCGGCCGCTGCGCATGAAAAGGGCATTGTAGGGGAGCGTGTGTGGCTGGGGAGCAGCTGGCGTTGGCAAAGCATCTCCGCATCTTAAAGGGACACAAAGACCACTGCCTCCTTCCCCACAGGGCATTTTGAAGCTGGGTTGGGGGTGGGGGAAAGGGCAGGAGATTGTTGGAGGCGGGGCAGTGGACATCACTTTGGGGCTGTGAGCACAAAGGGGACAGACACACAAGTCCCGACTGTGGTTTGGGGCAGATGGGTCACTGCTCTAAGCACCCAGTGTGTGGCATGAACAGGGGAGGTGCTGCCCTGTGCCGCTTCCCATCAGCTGCCCTGGGGTGCTGCACCCCCAGAGTGGTGACCCCAGATCTGCCCAGATGGTGAGGACTTGCTAAAAACGCCTTTGCTCCCCTTCTTCTAAGCCAGTCACAGGGAGCCCCTGGCCATGGTCCCCTGCAGAATCAGGGCACCTGCCCCCACAGCTGCCCCCATCCCTGCTGTGCCCGTGCTGTGAACACCCCTCCCATGCCCTGCCCAGGGGTGCAGCGTTCCCCTGTACCTGTCTGCCTAGGCCTGGTTCACACCAAGGGATCACAGAAGTTTCGTTCTGAAACTGGTTTTTGAACGGGCTCGGCTCACCCAGCGTGAAGAGCAGGACGGGCAACGCTTTATTTCAGGCGGCGGCATAAATCAGCCCATGGCTGGTGTCGGGCTCTGCCAGACGTTCCCCTGGGGAAGCAGAGGCAGCCGCAGGGGATGTTTCTCCAAGCCCGAGTTTGCAGCTTGGGGCCTGAGTACAAATCTACGGCCACGTTCAGGTTCAAAAAAGGGACCAGGGACACACAAGGGACATGCAGGACCCTCCGGCAGCAGAGGAGAGCAGCCAGCTGGATGCTGTGATGTCTCAGCTCACCGCTGCCAGCTTTGCTGGAGCCAGTTTGCCAAAACAGTGTGCATAAAGCGCTTGGAAATGCTTGGAAGGAGGCACGACTTCCTTTGAGAAAGGACCAGAATGAGACAGGGACTGCAGGAGAGTCAGGAGGCAGCAGGGTGCAAGGGAAGGAGCCACAAAGACAAAAAGCACTTGGAAAAGTCCTCAGCAGCCAAACCCACGAGCCCAGACATGCCGCAAAGCACCTCTCACTTGGGAGCCGCTGCTTGAAAAGAGCCTTTGAGGAAAAGCTGGGGAGCACAAACACGTTTCTCCTCCTTCCCCTGGAGGGAAAGCTCCCGCTCCACATCAGGGTGCTGCACCCTACATGGAGGAGGACACTGGCTGGGGGCTTGTCACAGCATCCTCGGTTGCGAATGGGGGGCTAGGCGTGAGCATGAGAAGTGGGACCCAGACTTTCCCAGTGGAGGGAAGGGGGGATTCTACCTTGCTGTCTACCCTGCCGTCGTAGCGGAGCTGCCGGGAGCGGGGCGAGGGGTTCGGGGTTGCCGCCTCGCCCCCTCCCCGCCGCCCCCCGCCCGCCCGCTGCCGGCAGTGCCGCTCTCTCGCGGCAGAGGGCGCCCCGCTCCACGCTTGCGAGTGGCGGCATGGGGCGGGAGGGGGACACAGGGGACAGGGGAGCCGGCTCCCAAAGCCCAGAGCAAACCTCACTGCCTCCCGAAACAGGAACCCCTCCCACTGCTCCGCAAAGGGTGAGGTGGTTTGCAGCCTACTTCCCTGCATTCCTGCTTCCCTGCCCCGCCAAGTGTGAGGCGGTTTGGATGCCTGTTTCCCTGCTTCCCTGCATCCCTGCTTCCCTGCAACCCTGCTTCTCTGCTTCCCTGCATCCTTGCATCCCTGCCCCGTGAAGGGTGAGGTGGCTGGCAGCTTGCATCCTTGCTTCCCTGCATCCCTGCCCCATGAAGGACAAGGTAGTTTGCAGCTTGCATCCCTGCCCTTGGCAGGTCCTGCCCCTGCCACTCCAGCCTTCATATTTCCTAAGGACCCTCCAGAGCTGGAGGAGGCTCAGAGTGGTGCTTCAAGGATGTTCTGTGGAAGGAACACTGTGATGTCCACGTGGATGAAGAGACGCCAAGGGGAGATGATAGATGGTTAAACTACTATCCCAAGTGTCAGGGATAAAGGTGGGGAGGGGTGACAGTTCTTGCTGCCTCCAACAGAAAAGCCATTGGGGCAGCAAATGAAGACTGAAAGTAGAGAAGCTAAATGTGTGGTGTAGGTCACTCAAGGACTCCCTGCAGAACTCCCCACTGCAGGAAGAAAAATCCATGGAAGTCTGTTAGATACAAAAGCTCAGACATCCCTGTGCTGACAGTGGTCAGAGGTGAGAGGACCATGGTCCATCCTGAGGTTCCTGCTCCTGCACTGCTCCCTGCACATCTGAGAGACATCCAGGCTGGCTACCATGGGGTAGTGGTGGAGACAGACCTCCGGGCTGTCCTGCTTTACCTCTCTTCCCTTCTTGCTCAGTCTGGAGTAAGAAGAATTAAAAGCTAATATGATTTTCTGTTTTGTTTTTCTTTCTGTTCCTGTAAGAGAGCAGTTGCTCCTACCCGGGAATACCTGTCCCATCTGGCTTCTGAGTTGCTCATTTTCATTGCATGAGCAAAGGACCAAGAAATAGACCATAAAAATAACTGCCTACAGCTGAACCTCTCTGGGAAGTTGGGATACACAAAGGAGATGGATTTAGGGGAAACCAGTGACATAGGATCTAGGCTATAAACCACCTCCTTCTGCTGCAGGGACAGAGGCTGTGTTCGTGCAGAGGAATGATCGGCGCTGTAATTCAGATGCTCCTGCAATTGTAGAGTGTGTCAGCGCTGGGAAATCCCCGAAGCTCATTGCCAGATTAAGAATTAGCTGCAGATTGTAGTGAGATGGATTGGCGTCATGGCATGGTACCCTCCGGCAGTCCCTCAGAGCTGCTCCTGGTGCTGCCCGATGCCATCGGTCTCTGCTGCCTACAGGAAGGAAACACTGGGGAAGCAACCAAAACAAGCGGATGAGGAGCTGGCCCTGTGCCCTCAGACTCTGTCCTCATCCTCAGGGTCTGAGCTGTGAGCTGATTACCAGCAGCTTGATCTCTCCTCTAATGCCACAGCCTGGTGCCCGTGCAGGGTGGCCCGGGAGGAGCTGGTACACCTGGCTGCCAGGTTTTATGGATGCAGTTGTTTCCAGCCTGGCTTTGCTGGCTCTGCATTGTGTTCCTCACCTTCCCCAGCAAAGAAGTGCACAGGGCAGGGAGAGAGAAAGCTTCATGCTAAGCCACATGTGTGTGCCCAGGCAGCCTGGCAAACCTTTGCCTGGCAGTCTGAAGGCCAGGAGTTACCAGCATTGCTCAGGAGTGAGAGATGGGGCCAGCACTGGGGTGACAGAGGACACCATGGGAAAAGCCACTTTGCGGAAGGGAGCACCTGGGAGGACAAGGGCTGGTGTCCCAGCAAGGGTGTGGCACACTCCAATGCAGGTTGTGTGTCCCCTCCAAATGAGAGCCCTCTCAGCTCTGTGATCCCCTTCATCCTCCTGTCCCTCTCCTAGGGCTGGGACACAGAAAAGATTTTTTGCATTTTTCCCTGTGCTACTGCTGGCAGAAAATTTTTCCATGCAGGAAACTTTGCAAAAGTCCTTGGGGACACACTGGAGGGGGCAGGGAGGGCTGTTTGACCCCAAAGCAGAAAGATCCCACAGAAGCACAAGCAGAGTATCCCACATGTGGGCTCTGGGGCCCCAAACTGCCATCTCTGCAGAAGACAACCCTCAGCCCTGGGCTGCCAGCCTTTCCTGACAAGTCAAGGCACACCGAGCGTAGCCAGGCTGGGATCTAAATCACGACAGCTTCCCAACTGCCTGCACACAAGAGAAGAGTGGAGGATGCTGCTCTGCTCCTCTCTGTGCTCCCCTGGGATCCCTGAGCTGCCAGGAGATGCTCTGGGCTTTTCTTCTCCCAAGTCTTTATCCCCACAGCTGACTGCCTGTAGCTCCAGGTGACAGCCCATCACCTTAGCCTCTTGGCTGCAGGGCTGTGAGGTTCTCACACATCCTTTGCCAGCTGAGTGATTTCTCCTGGAAATTACACCTTTTTCTTGTCCCTTTTCTTGCCCCACAGTCTGGCAAGGTGGGTGTTAAACACCACATACACTTCATGCTCCCTGTGCCACAAGGTGCCCAGAGTGTCTGGTCCAGCAGTGAGACACCCCAGGGACCTCATGGATTTGAGACCCTTTGGGCACTCAGACAAGTGGTGCCACAGGCACTTGGAGAAGAAAGATTATAGAAGGAGAATTAAAGTCTGGGGCTGAGAACTCAAAACTAAACAGGGATACTTAAATAGCCCAGGAGCTACAGGACATGCTGTGGTTTCTCCTGGAAGAAAGGATGCAGTTGTGAGGGCAGGTGGAATTTCGAAGTTGTCTGATAAGTCCTTGTTGATGTTACGAAATAGCAGAATGGTGAGCAACCTGCTGGATTGTTCAGAGAAACACCAGGGTGAAGACTATTCTGAAGATCTGGCACATCCTATAGTTAAAAAAACAAAGAATGGAGGTTGCTGAAACTGTAGGTAACAATCTGACATGAAAGGAACCACACAGGACACAAAATCACATGACTTCGGACCTCGTTGTGACAGATACAGATTAATTAATTGCTGGGCTGGAAGGAAGTGGTTGTCCTGATTGGTTGACCTGATTCTGCTTGTTCTGAGCACAAAAAAAAAGCTGCTCTGTCTCATTTAAGTGTGATGATCCATAGGGTTAATTTTTCCAAAGCTGAAAGTAGAAGAGGAATTCAGATTGGGAGGAATAACTTAGGAAAAACGTGAGAAAATATTGTGAGCTCTTCAGAAAGAGTTTTTCATAGGTGGCAGGTCAAGTGCACACAGAGAGGAAACGGGTTTGGTTACAAGCCAAACTGATTCAGTGGCAAATTGGAAACCAAAGAGCTACAGATGACAACTGGAAGGGAAGGAGGACACTAAAAATCAGTCAATAAAGTGGAAACTCAAGATATTGATTACAAATGCTAAAAGAAAACCAAGTAAAAAAAATCCATACTGGGCAGAGATGAGGACAACAAGAGAAGTGCAGGTAGATGGAGAAGAAAAGAAGTGACAGCATTGATACAGTCTCCACCTAATATCATGGAGTTGGTAAAACTGACAGTGTAAAAGCTTTTGTGCTCAGTAAGTAATTCCAGGAGGGGATATACTTGTATCAGATGAGATATCATACAGACCACTGGAATCTTGGACAGATATTAGAGCACATACAGGAGTAAACTCCCAAGCCCAGAAGAGTCCTTGGGGAGCTGGCAGAGGTATCCTGCCCTACTAATCCTTATTTGCAAGAAGATCAGAGAAATGCTAATGTTTTGCCAGAATTTCTAAAAAAGGCAAATGAGATCACTGGATAAATCAGACCTGTTAACCTGGAATCATGCAAAAGAGTGGAAGAGAATCTGAGCTTTAACCAACAGGGAGCTAGCAGAGTAGAAATAATGAATTGCCCGGGTTTTGTGGCAACGATGTTTGGGTTTGGTGCACGAAGGTCACTGCGTGACCACAACATTGTTACTGTGAACATTTTGACTGAGAACTCTGAGGTACAATAGGATAAAGTATTTCCTACAGGAGTTACCTGCAGGTGAGCCTCAGGAATAGATGACCTCTGTTGATACATGGGAATATTCCCCACAGAAAGGTGGATGCTCCTGAATCCTTCTCACAGCTGATAATGCTGGTGCATGGCGGAAGGACGGGTAGTGAGATAAGGACATCACAGTCCTGCTCAGTGGTTTGTTACTTTGTTGAACTCAACCCATTCAAACAAAACATCTTAGCAAGTCAAATGCAAGGAGAAGGGGGCAAATTGTGGACTTCAGTTACTGAGTGGGAGGATGGAAATGGTCAGAGCAAACAACTCAACCAGAGCTCCTACTGTGATTCGGGAGTACAAGGAGAAGCACAGGTTTTGGATGTTTAAATGGAGGGTAATGACGTGGCTGATGCAAGTCCTGCCTATGATTTTCAGTTCAATTCAGTTTTGTTTTGTTTTGTCTTGTTTTGTTTTTAATGGAGATGAAACATGGGAGAAGAGGCAGAAAAGAATCACTGCAAGGAAGCCCGAGCATGGGAGAGAACAAGAGCACACATGCCTAGTCTGGTTATCTAAATGAAACAGAGATTAAGAAGTGTATGAGTGCTTTCCTAAGGCCACAGGAAAGCTAATTTCAGTTGTAGACAACACCAAACATTTACAGAGGAGAAACCAACAAGACAAACTCCTCAGCCTGCTGCTGACATGAGGGGCGCGTTCTAACAAAGTTAAACCTCCAGCCTTTTCTCATCATGTTCCCAATCTCTCTGGCTTGGCAGAGGAAAGATCTACCACAGGTGTCGGAGACCTCACCCTGGGAAACAAAACCCTCAGACACTCCCTTCAATCCCCTACAGCAATCCAAACGTACATATTCATCTCAACCTACCCCAAGCAGGTATCCCACAGCACATACCTGGGATACCTAGCTCTGCTGGCTAACTTCACACTCATATCAGTTCCGCATTAGTCGAAGCATTAGGGCCACTTAGCGTATCGTTATCGGTGCTTGATCTCACAAGTGTCTTAAGGAAGGTGGTGTTCCTACAGCCTGACTTTGTTAACGTCTTAGGAGAAAAGGCAATGCTAAAATATCCTTATTGCTCCTTCTACGCCCATTTTAATCTAGCACCTTTACACATTGAGAGATTTATCATTTTATTGCTCCATTAACAAAATTGTCCACCACCGTCTTCATCTGAGGTCCAATGACCCTTTTCTTCATACTGACAAAATCCTTAACTAGGAGTTAAAGTTTTTTAAATTAAAACTCTCTCAGGAGCCTAATTACCTCCATTTCAATGCTAAATGCTTTCATATAGGCAACAAACCAAAGGCCAAATTCCAAAGCCAGGGTAAACCCACATGAGAAATGATCAGGCTTCCTCCACAAGAAGCATGATTAATCACCAGAACCAACCAGCTAATGAGAGACTCTATGGGTTTATCTTCAGATCAAGACTTGGTTCCCTCCCGGAAGAGGTGTTTGCTTTGGCATCCATTGTTGCAGTAAGTGGGCAAAATACAATGGCCTGTGGTGCAAAGGAAGCCACATGGGAGGGGTGGCCATTTTTTCTGGTCTGATCCTCCCAAGTGCACTGCACCTCCAGCTGCTTCACCAAGACCCGGAGGTGAGCAAATTGGCTCCCTAAATCAAGGTTGGGGAGACAGCTCATCCAGCCTGCCCTCCTCTCTGCCTTCAAGGGATCCCTTGATATACAGTGTAAGGCAGTGAAGGGCAGAGAGCCAAAGTGTGGCTAACCCCAGCCCAGAGTCACCAAAGGCCTGGAAGCCTCTCTGATACATAAATCTTTGACACGTGTCTGGAACTGTCACCAGCCTGAAAGATCAAAGAGGGCCTTCCTTGGAGGTTACAACTTGGGGATCTTGTTCCCAATCAAAATCCTCACCCCCAGCCCGAGGCTGATCATGGTGCTTGAGAGAAGTCCCATTAGATCAGTGCTGTTCTGGTGCCTTATGGCAGCTATGCCAGCATTGTCCTGTCAGAAGCTACCCAAGAGGTTGTCTTGAGACATCGTATTAACTGAGAGCTGCCTCTGGACACAGAGCACCTCCTTTTCCTTGTTACTTGGTAGAAGGTCACTAACCCAATGGGATGGGTGAAAGGTGGGAGGATGAACTGGGCACTGAAGGTGGTTCTCCCTCCTGCTTGATGATAATGGGCATCTCAGTAATGGATGGGTATTTTAGAGGTGGCAAAATCTCACCTTCTATTGTCACTTGATGCATCCCTCACAAAGCTTCAGTCCAGCTGGCAAACTTCATCTTGCCCTTCTGGACATGGCCACATCTCAGGCATCTCCTCCCCTTCCCACCACCATTTCTGGCTGCCCCAGCAGCACAGTACCCTGGGCATGAGGACTTTTGCTCTGAGGAGACAGCAGTGAGCACACAGCTTTGCCACATTTCTCTCCAGCAACCCATTCCAAGCATGTCCTGTGCTTCCCATACCAGCATCTCTGAGTAGGAGGCCACAGGGGCTGATGAGGGTGAATGCTTTGCCCTCGAGGCTGTTCTGGAAATGATTGTTGAATCTTTGAAATGGATACAAGCCCTTGACTTCCAAAAGGATGGACTTTTGATATCTTTACAGAGGTGAGTTCAAGCTCTCCTTGTCTTTGAGTGCCCCATGGTGTGAGGCTGTGGTAGAGCCTGAAAGCCAAAGTTAGGACCATTATTTGTTCCTTTGACCCAAAACATTTGAGGGCAACCAGAATGCCCCTGGGACCTCTTCAGGAGACAATCCAAATGGTGCAACCAACTTCTCCAAGAGGGACAGGCTGCTCCCAGTCTCCCCGAAACCCTCTCTGTTTCTGTGGTCATTCATTTCTTGCTGCACATACACAGAGCAAGAGGCATTGCGAAGGTCTCCCCGATCCCTCTTGGCTGCCAGGCAGGGGAACCTGGATGGGAACAGGAGTGTAAGGTGGGGGTGGGTCAGTCTGTAGTGCTTGGGAGCAGAGCTGCCCCATGTGCTTGGAGCTGCAGCCCCACATGCTTAATGAGCACCAAATGTGCATAAAATGAACAGAGGGAAAGCCTTTGTCAGGCAACAGCGGCAACTACCGCTGCGGAAACAGTCAGAAAAGCCTTTCCACTTAAAGTTTACTACTTCTACTACTAGCCTGGCCTGGAAGCCTTTATAGCTCCCGACAAAGCTGGGACTTTGGTCTCGAGCCAGCCAATGAGAAGCATCAGAAAACCTGCATCCATGTATCTAAGCCTGGTACACCTTTGTGTGCATTCCTCGGCGTGTGGGTGCCCGTGTGTGTGCGCATGCCGAGGGCTCTGAGCGTGGGTTTGGGTGGGGCGGGAGCTCACCTCGCCCTCCCGGGTGCTGCTGTGGGGAGCCAGGCGGGGGGCAGCTGGTGGCTCCAGGCTCCCTCCCGCTGCTGGGAGGCTCAGGGGGGGAAGTTCAGGAGTTCTGCAAACAGAGGCCTCTCTCAGAAACACCGACAGCCACTTCAGGGGCAGGTTTGCAGAGGAGCTCAGTGCCCCTTTGCAGGGCTGGAAGGAAGCAAGTGGCTTCCGCAGGGAGCCTGTCACCTCAAGGGCCCCTCCAGGCTCTTTGGAGGGTCTGCCCTCACTGTGCCACACACCTGCCTGTGCAACCCAGAAACACTGCTGGAGCTTTTTGGAGAGCCCTGGTGAACATGTGCACATGGATGCGGATCCTGCAGGTGCAGAGTGGGGCAGGGTTGGTGCTTGAGCTGCCCCCAGCAAACCTCCAGCAAAAACCATGCTCTTGGTTTCCACTGAGCTCCAGCCAAGATCGGGATCTCCCAGCAACAGAGAGGTGTGAAAGGTGCTGAGGCTGTCTGGAAGGGACATGATCTTTGCTGATGCAGGTGGCAAAGCCCCTCCCCAGCTCCAGAGGAGATGCCAGGAGGCATGGAAGCCAGAGTATCGTGACTGTCCTCCTCCACATTCTGGCTACCAGACCCCTGCCAGCAGCAGGGCAGGTGCCCGGTGACTCCTGGCTGAAGGGTCACTCCTGCACCTTGAGACCTCAGCCAAACCATGCATCCCGTGCTCTTGTGGGAGACCTAACACTGGAGCATCCTGTGGTCTGCACCACCTGATGGGCACTTTTGCATCGCCTGACTCCTGTCCCCGGGGTGCTTCTCCCAGGACAGACATCAACCTGCTTGCGCCCATGGCAGGTGGAGGCCCTCGACCACATTTCATCTGCTGGTCCAGGATGGCAAGAGAAGGCTGAATCCTGGGCTCCTCTGTTGCTCCTTGCCCTCCCATGGCGTGTAGTGTCTGGGAGCTGTGGCAGGCATGCCTGCTGCACCACGCGGCATTTCTGCAGGCGAGGAGGCCTTTGAGAGGCCAGGATAATGGCTAATAGTGCTGTTTTCCTCTGCTCTGCTTTCCTTCAAGTGAATTACCAGGGTCTTGCTGGGAATTATCCTGCCATTACCCAGCGCTCTGGGGAGCTGCCAGTGATTTACTTAACAGCAAACAACACAAAGAGCCGGACACGGCAGGAGCTACACAACCGAACAAGCTGGGGAACGTGCAAGTGGAAGAAAAATGCTGTAACGGCAGCCAGGGTGCAGGGATCCGGCCAGGGCTGCCAGCCACAGACGGGCACGAGGATGTCCCCAGGATCTGCCCTGAGTTTGCACATGGAGCTGTTCCCTGCAAGGGTAGATTTGGTCAATGGAAATGTCAAAGGGTGGAGGCCTCACGGTTCTGTGCCCAGCTGGCCAGGGGGAAGCCCAGGGCTGTGGCACAGAGGAAAATCCAGTTCTCCCTGCTCCTGGAGAGGTGTTGGACTCTGAGATGGTGGGAAGGCTGTGAGCAGGTCGGCAGCAGAGCCAGGCCTGACCCACTGCTCTACACCAAGACCCACCAGTGCCTGCATAAGGGGTACAGAAGGGACAGAGTCCTGACCTCTCCCATTGCCTCTTTGCATCTTCCAGATTTTGTCCTTGTCACCCTTTATTATCCCACGGGTGAGCAGGGCCCTCAGAAACCCATGGCCTGCCTCGCTCCAGCCAGACTGATGCTTGTGACAGCCTCGGCTCCAGCAGATCACCACAATGCCAGGCTGCCCCAGACTGCTCCCGCCTTCCTCCGGGAACTGCCCTCTGCACACAAAAGGGTGTGGACACCCCCGCAGACACGTGCCTCCCATATGTGTCCCCAGCATTTGTGCTGCACCCTCCCCACAGGCTCTCATGCTTGCCATGTGTCCTCTCTCCTCACACAGGCTGCCCCTGCACAGGCACCACGTGGCCCTCCAAGCCCCCCAGCACCTACACAGACCCCCTTGTCCTCCTGCCCTGTGCACAGCTCTGCACACACACACACTCTCCTCTTGACATTTCACAGGTGCCGTGTGAAGGAGGGGCAAAGGAGGGGCTCCTTGAGTGCTAGAAAGTTGTTCCTACTCTGTGCTGGGAGAAACCACATTACTCACGAGTCCCTTTTTAGCGCGGCTATGTGTTTCCCTCTTCCATCTCCAGTCCATTAGCTACTATGGAAACAACATGTCATTGCCCGGAGGTGGAGTTCAGCCACAGCCAAAACAGCCACGGATAAATTCCAGCACCCAAATTCACATCCTGGGGCAAAGCCCGTGCAGTTCAGCCGGGGAACAGGAGCAGAGTCCTGGCTGTGCTAAAGGAGCAGATCTCAGTCAGGGCATGCTTACTGCAGGATGTGTGGGGTGCAGAAAGCACTAGAGGGGACCCCACTGTCCCAGCCAGAGTGGACATGGCATCGCTGGGGAAGGCCAGAATGATTTACTCTTCCAGAGCCTGACCAAGAGCGTGCAAGTGGAGATAAACAGCAGATCCACAGGGCCTTGGCTGCCTCATGTCTCCTGCATCCCGCAGCACTCACTGCCCAGCCTGTGACAGCTCTCAGCTGTGGATTTTGGGTGTCCAGCCTGAGCAATTCGTGCATCTCACCCAGGCTCCTGTTGCGGGGCAGAAGAAGCCAGGGTCCCCATTGCACCAGTGCAGCCAAAGTGCTTGAGCTGAGCTGCTGCAGGTGAGCAGTGGAGAGGGGAGCACTGTGGGATGTCCTCCTCAAACTCTGTCCCCGTATCCTGAGTCATCTGGATCTGGAGAGGGACTATCAGTGTCCCAAAGCCTGCCTGGCTCTGCATGGGGAGATACACCCAAGGTGGGGCAGAAGCTGTAGGGACCCAAGGGAGTCACAGTTTAAGTGTGGCTGCTCCTTGTCATATCCCCTTGGGACCCTGGGGAGGAGGAGGGCAGGCAGGGATGGTGGCATGTCCTGCCTGGAGGCTTTCATAGCGAGGGTGGGTCCTGGCTCCAGTCTTCCCTGGCAGGTGGGAAAAACTGGAGATAGGAAGCAAAGCTGTTGGAAGGAGGAACTTTCCTCAGTGGCAGCCAGCACTCCATGACGGAGCTGTGACATCCAGCAGTGGTGCTGCCCAGCTGCCTGCTGCTGTCTGTGGGCACCCTTCCAGCCTGGACTGCCCAGGAGCTGCCATGTCCCACTCTGGTGCCTTTGCTACCCTGCAGTGCCAGTGTCTGGGGACAGCAGTGCCACAGAGGGTAGGCAGTAACTACCCCAGCACTTCCAACTGCTCACCCAGAGACAAGCACCAGAGCTAGCTCTGGCCTAGTTTGGACACCCCCTCCCTTCCCCACCTTCTTCAGGAGATGGAGCAGGAAAACCTGTTAGTCCCCAGGGCAGCCTGGGAGTGATCCACTGGCTTTCGAGTTGGAGCAGTGACCTGCGTAAGTGCCTGCCTGGATCAGGGCCAGTGAGAGCAAACTCTGGCCATGAGGCTCCCTCAGAGGAGGGAGGGAGAGACCAGAGGCAAGCAGAGATGCCTTTCCAAAGCAGGCAGAGGAATTGCCTGTCAGCAAGGCTTCTCTGCAAAGAGGTGAGCACCATCTCTGAAAAACAACAGAACAAACATTGTGAGGAAGAAAAAAATAATGCTGCTTTCTAGAGCAGGGATTTTCAACCTGTTCTGCTTTGCTGATCTCCAAAAATATCCCACCAGAGATGCGAGTTCCTTTGTAGCAAACCCACACCACCTGGCAAGACGCTTCCTGGCCTCAGTTACTCTTCCTCAAAAGCAGCCACGGAGACATGGGGATCCCCCAGCCACGAAAGCTGCAGCTTCTGAGAGCACTGGAAACACAAACCAGGCTTGGAGGCCCATGAAGTGGACTGCAGCCCCGAAACCCCAGGGCATGGTGTTGCAAGAACAGTGCTTGCCCCACACCCACTAAGGAAGGAGCAGGAGGGCACCCGGTGAAGCTGGGAAAAGCTGAGGTGCTGGGGAGCACTGGGGACATTGCAGTTTCAAAGCCATGCTTCAGATGGGGTACTTGGTGTGGGTTCTCTGGTGCCTCATAAAAGGCCTGAGTTTGCAGTGGCAGGTCTCTTGGGGTGGGTGCTAGTGAGTGTCCCCCACCTGCTTAGCCACTTGTTTCCAAGACATTGCAAGAAGATATAGAATCTCCCCCTCACATCACCACCAAATTTGTTAAAAATTGGTCCCATGGGTTTGCAACAATTAGAAAGGAACGAGCAGCAAAAATGGGAGAAAGGCTCCTTTTCTTTGGAAACCAGTGTGGAGAATAGCTAAAATAAATGCTAAGGGATGCAGGAAGGTGGAAAGGAAAGAAGTAGGAAGAGAATGATCCTGCTAAAATATCTCTTCTCTCCAAAATCCTGCCTATCACAGGTGTCTCCACTGAAGTAGGATGCCTGAGCATCCTTAACAAGTGGGGGACAGTCCTGAGGTACAGATCGGTCCCGATGTCCCCAGTCACATCCTTGTCCAGAATCTCAGAAATGCCACCCAAGAAAACGTCTTGGCAGGGATCTTCCCTGTGTTCCTGTCCTGGGGCTAGGAGTGTGAACACAGACCGCATCAGCTCTGCAGCTGAGCTGAGTGACACAGGGGACACACTGTGACCCCATGCGGATGGCATTTCCCCCTGCATCCCCTTTGCTTGTAGCCACTGATGTAAGATGCAGCCATATAACGCACCTCCCAGACCAGAGGAGCTCCCCTCAAGCCTGCACAGCCAAGAGACGAGTTGGCAAATAACCTGGCTGAAAATTGAAAAAAAAAACAAAACCAAAAACAAAAAAGGCAAAGTCCGTTCCCTAATTCCCTCTCGTTGCACAAGCAGTGAGGGAGGCCGCACACCGGCAGAGCTGGACGGCTCCTTTGGCAGCGGCACAGATTTCGATCGGCTTGAAGCAATCATGAAAATGCAGCCTGAACTTCCAGTGACTCACTCAGAGAAGGGAAACTTCCTGGCTTGTGTGTTTGAGCATTTCTGGAAAAACTGCTATATTTGGCGTGGAAAATAGGAAGGATTCCTCCAGTTGCTTGAAACGGGAGCAGCAGAAATGAGTCAATGGGCAGTTGAAGAACATTGAACAAGGGCGCTCCCTAAATTATTCATTGTGATTGTCCACACTGCGTATTTTCCCCACAACAGGCTCGACAGTGACACCGACAATTGCTCCGACAGCCACCCCAGCACTACACGTTGGCTGTGTATCATAGACTATGGACATTACAGGCTGCTTCCCATCTGTTTACCAACAAATACTGCTCCTAAAGGTATGGCATTGTGCTTATCGCTACATGTTGACCCAGCGTGAAAAATCTGCCAATTTATATTTTCATGACATCAGTAGCTAGAAATGCAGTTCTTGCCAGCTTCAAACACTCTCAAATGTTTCATCTAGCATGCTGGGGGAAAAAAATGAAGGAACTGCTCTTCTACAAATTACTGAAGTTGGTGGAGGGGGGAGCTATTTTGAGGATTTAAAATGCATTCTTCTCTCCCTTTTTTTTTCAGTAGTTGTCCAAATGGTTATTCAAACAGCTTGTTCATTGAAATCTTGAGTCAGTAAATGAAAATTGTCATTTTCAGATCATATTGTTATTACCTAAAGAAAAGAAAAGATATTAATAAATTACAAGAAAAAAATCAACAACTTCTCATGAAAAATCTGCTAAAAAGAGAGAGAGAGGGCAGCAAACGTTTTCCATTGGGTGCAATGCCAACCGGCTCCTGGTTAGCGTATATTAAATTAAATATTCAATTTGGTCATGCACTGCTTTTATTGGTGGATTAAATATCGACAAATACGTCTAATGCAGAGAGATGCTTCATGCTGCAGCCTGGCAAATCCCATTGCAGCTCTGGATCAGTGTTTTGGGTGGGAAAATCTCTTCCTCCTGCCACTGTGACCCTGCAAGGCTGATGCCCAGAATCCATAGCCATTGCATGGGGGCCCCTTTCACCTAGTGACTCGCTGATGTCCATCATGGCTGGGCCAGCAGTGGGTGACCAGGACCTCTGCCATGATGCTGAGGGCAGGAAGCAGGAGAGGGACTGTTAGGCAGTGACCCTCTCCCAGCCACTGCGGGAGTGGGACCATTGGATTTAACTTCTTCCAATTTCTCTGCTGAATTTATCCAGTTGCTTTTTGCCTGTAAATTTTTAAGCCACTTTCCATGCTCCCACAGCAAGGAGGCCACAGCTCGGCAGTGTCAGGAGAGCTCTCCCTTTCACTGGAGTGGAGCTTGCTGCTTTCTGGTGGCATGTTCTTGTACAGGAAAGAGCCAAGCACCCACCCTGATTTGGCAGACTTTTTTCCTCTTCCCCGCTCAGCCCACTCTTTCCAAAGGTGCTGTTCAGTGGGAACCACCCCAAGCAGGAGGGTTTCAGCCTGGAAGCAGTGGCCTCCTTCCCCTGGCTCCTCCCTGCTGGGCTGGAAGGTGGCCATTCCCTCCAGAGCTCCAGCAGCACAGGGGGCGAGCTGGGAGACGAGTGGAGAAGCACTCCTATCCCCAGCACCCCACATCTTCAGCCCACCAGAAGCCCCAGGCAGGAATGAGATATGCTGGCATCGTATCAGAGAGAAGGGTCTTGTCTGGGGCTCTGTTTTGCCTCTTGAATGCCGCCCCTGGAGATTCGGTATCTGCTTGAGACTTCTGGTCCATCAATTATTTAATTCCCTCCAGCCATGTGGTCTCCAGCCCCGAGTGCTCATCTCTTCCGAGCGCACAGGCCTGCCTGTGGGGGGAGAGGGGTTGGGCAGGGGGATGCAGAGCTGGGGCCGGGCAGAGGACTCCCACTGGGAAGCAAAGCAGAGGCACAGGGGACAGGTCCCACCAGCCGAAATCTTGAGCTGAGCACTTGGGCCAGCACCTTCGTTCCCAGCCACACACTGGTTGGAGGGGTGGGTTCCTCTTCCGATCTCTAGGAATGACCCTGAGGAAATCACCTCCCTGCTCCATGCCTCACTTTCCCCACCTGTAAAATGGGGCCAAGGATTTCACAAGTGGTGTGAGCTCCAGTGGCACCCCAAACGTGTGTGCAAGACAGTGTTTTGCAATAAGGCAGAGTGTGACTCTTGCCTCTGCTCGCAGGGGCTACACCACCATGGATGTGCCTTTAATGGATCGTGTAAGGCTGGTGGTCCCTGTTTGCTGCTGCTGCCTGTGCTGTCTCGAGCTAAAGCAGCATGGCATGGCACGGCACGGCACGGCACGGCACGGCACTGCTGGGTAGGCAGGACAAGCTGTGACACGCGGGCAGGCAGGCGGCTGGAGCCGGGTAGGTGTGTCCCTGTTACCCAATAAATAACTCAAGCCCTAAAGCAGCCCATTGTAATTACAGGGGCCCCGCGCAGATTGAAAACGAAGAAGAAGGAGGGGAAAAAAGGAAATCAAGGTTCAGCTCTTCCCCAGGAGGTAGCGCTCCATGGGGAAAGCGATAGAGGGGAGCAGTGATTTATATCTCTCCAGAGGAATTCTCCTTTGCAGGGCCGCCCAAGGCGCCGCCAGGTTCAGCTGAGTTTCTCATCTGAATATGCATGAGCCAGTAATTAATTCTCTCTGATACTGATCCAGATTTGGGGTTGGTTTTGTGAGTATGTGCGTGCATGTTGTGTGTCCGTCTTCTCCCAGGTGTGCCAACGCACCAAGGAAGGATGAGATGAAGGAGTGGTGGCTCTCCACAGTTGTCCCTGCAGGATGATGGCCATTGACACTCCGTGGCCAGCTTGTGGCAGATGGGTGGCCCTGGCTGGGTGGGGACTCCTGTGTGGTGGCTCTGAGTGGTGTCCTGCTGGGGACAGCATGAGGAAGGGGGACAGACAGCAGGGCACAATTGGGGTCATGTGCCTGGGGCTGGCCACACCATGGGGCAATCCCTGCCCAAACACATATCCAGCCTTGGGCACGTGCAGGAGGTGTTTTCCCTCCTCCAGCAGACATTGCAAAGATACTGTGTTGGCAAAGTGCTGGGAAGTGGCAGGGAGGGAAGAGAATCTGGACTCGCCTCCTCCCTCCCACCTTCCTCCCTCTCTCCTTTTAAATCTCTTCCATGCATCATTTGAGCAGTGGGACGGGAGCCCTGAGGAGCGAAACCCTGTCTCTGGCCCAAGGCCCAGGCCTGGGGCAGGATGTGGGTGTGTAAACGCCGTGCCATGGGCCCTTGCTCTGGGTCTGATCCACAGCTTGTAGTCACAACCAGCCTTCAAACCGGGGGAAAACCAGAAAACATTAATGAGAGAGAAACAACTGTTTTCCAAGCTTCACCAAGCCCACACCCTAGAACACAGGTCTCTTCCCCCTGCCTTAGGAGGAGCAGGTTATCCCAACGGCCTCCTCACCCTTCCCTCAAGAGAAAGGCAATAATCAGCATTCCTGCCTTTAAACCTTGCCATGGGGCTCTGGCCGTCTCTCAGGGATGAATTGAGGTTGTTCTGACACACAGGTGGGGAAGAACAGGGATGTGAGTACTGGCACCTGGGTCATGGCATCAGCAGTGCTGGCCCCTGGCAGCCAGGAGGAGGTGCTGGATCCACTCCTGCTGTTGTGGGCTCCTTGGAACAGCCAGCATCCCAAACTGGAGGCTTCTCTGGTCCCCCCACAACGTCTCCACTCTGCCTGTAGCCACGAGTTGGATTAGCAGCAGTGCTGGGGTATATTGCTCCCCTCTGCCTGGCCCTGGCTCCTGAGAGCACCCATCAACATGAGGCAGAAAAGGGGCTGCCTTGGCACCACATCCCAGCCAGACAGGGCAGTGGCTTCCCAGAGCCACAGAGAAGCCAGTGAGCATCAAGGAACCATGGTGTTATTGCCTGCTACGGTCAGAAGATCTGGAGAGGTCACACTCCCTTTCCCACATCCTCCAGTCACAGGGGATAACTCCTCCAGAACACTGTCCTGACTCTGGGGCTCCATGCAGAGGCCCAAGGACTATGCCATGTCCTGCCTACCACATCCAGCTCTGGATGCTGACTGGAGTACAGAGGAGACAGACTCCCTACATCCATCTGAGGGATCCCTGCAATGTCTCCAGGCTTGGGAAGCAGCAGGCTGGGAACGGCCGGTGAGTCAGAGCCCTGTGTTGTAACGTGGGGGGCAGAGCGCGTGTTGAAGCAGGGATGGCCGTGAGCTGCAGTGCGGGGCCCGCCTGGGCCTTTTGCAATCCTCTGGGGAAAGGCAAAGTCAGTGTCTCCATCCCTTAATTAAAGTGTGCCACAGGGCCCCGCTCCCGCCTGTTTACATGGTTCGTGGGGATGGACGGAGGAGCAGCAGCCCAGGACATGGGGAGGAGGGCAGCCTCATCAGCCCTTCCCCGGGCTGGGGCAGCTGGTGCTCTCAAATGCAGTCTCTGGCTCCTGCAGCCAGGTCTCAGCCTTGGCCCCATGGTCTCTCAAAGACACTTTTTGTACCCATGAGCCGACTCCAATTCTCTACACACCTCCCCTTCCTCCTGTGAGCGCACATGAAGCTGCTTCCCACCTCCCCATCGCCCTCCATCCCCTCCAGCCCTGCCCCTCCTGAGAAAACGTCCACCAAGCCCCGGCCCCCATGTGCAACCCTTGCCCATCGAGGAACAGAAGGTGACACAGCCAGGATGTCATCTCTGCTGGCTTCACGTCCCGCATCACCAGCCTGACCTAGAAACACTACCACGTCTCGTGCGCCGGAGCCCGGGGATGCTGCAGGCTCATCCCTCTGTTTTTTCCAGAGCAGCTGAGTGACAGTCGCCCCTCCCTTGCCTCTCCGAAGAGCGTAATGAGAATTTCCTCTGAGGAGCAGCTTGCCGCGATGAAATAATCGCCCGAGCAGCATGATCTTCGCCGGGGATTAGAGAGGCTGCTACTTGCTGAGCTAGGGAAACGGCCGGTGAGGAGGACAAACTCCTATCCTCCTCCTCCTCCGGCACCTCGGCTCCTTTGCCAAAGCAATCGCCTGCCGCAGACGGAGCGAGGTCCCAGGCAGAGAGCTCAGCCCTGGAAACTTCTGTTCCCGATGCTCGGGCACTTTTGCAAAGTCCCCTTCCACCCTCCTCCTCCTCTCTCTGTTCCCTGCGGAGCCGCTCCCCAGCCCCGGCACTCCGGAGGGGTGGAGAAGAGGTAAAGAAGCAGCTGCCTTTTACAGGCAACAGTTTCTGTTGTTGTTTCTTTTTGGACTGCTGAGGCATAAAGCGCCGAGCTGAGCCTGCTTCTCCCTGCCTTCCGCGCACAGGCACTCGCCAGCCGGTTATTCCGCTGCACGGAGGGACGGCAGCAAGGGCTATACATGGATTTCCGACGCGGAGTGGTTTAAGGCAGTTTTGCTTCCACTGCAGGCTTGCCTGTCCTCTGTGAGATCCTGGTGTGACCATCCCTTGAGGATTCCTAGATTCCGAATTTTCTTCCTGAAATATCCCACATCTCATTTTCTTTTTTTAACTCTTCCTGAAACGTGGGAACCCCAAGCCCAAAGGAGCATCCCTAGTTTGAGCAGAAGGCACACACGCAAGACAAGTTATAGCAGAAGTGATTTTTTTTTTTAGAGGGGCTGGGCTTGGGTGGGTTTTTTTTCTTTCCTCTTTCGGACACATTTCGAGACGCGCCGGCCGCCAGCTCCCGGCTGGGCTGTGGCAGAGGGCGCTCCTGCCTCCAGCACTGCGAGCAACCTGCCCCAAACCCACTGAGTCCTGTCTCCGGGAATAGCAGCTGCCCTTGTCTCGAACACTCCAAGCGAGAGGCGTAGCCAGCAGCGACCAGAAATCCCGGTTTCCACAGCCCTCTCCTTCCCCTGAGTGCATGGAGAAACTCTCGCCCTGCTCCCGCCCAGGTCTGCCACCAGGTCAGAGCGGGACATCCAGCGTGAGAAATCCTTCATCCCCAAAAGGTCCCAACGTAAGAAATCCATCGTCCCAAAGGGTCCCTCCTGACAAAACGCCGGCAGTGCCCGACAGTCGTGAGCAGGGCACTGCTGTGTCGACAGCGCCTGTGATCCAAAGCGAGAGTTGCTCGTGGAGTCGCAGCCCCTGGGGCCAGGGGACGGCCAGGGCAGGGGGTGGCTGGCCCTGGCACGAGGTCAGTCCAAGGGTCAGCGGCCAGCGTGAGGTCTCAGCCGCCGCGGTGCTTCCCGCTCCCGCCACAGCCCTGCGGCCCTGACCCCCGTCCCCACGCCGCCATCCCCTCAGTGCTGCTCCCACGAGGGGCAGGACGCACCGACTGAGGAGAAAAGCGCTCCACGGTGCGCCCAGGCACAGACTAGCCTGTTTGCGGTGCTACTGCGCTGAGTGGGAGGGACATTTTGTCCTGGAAGCGGGGCCCTCTCTCTCTGTCCAGCCGCTGGGCGCGTGTGGGGATGGGGCAAGGGATACCGGCGCCATGACGCCTCGTGCCGCGACGCCGGGTACCAGGCGGTGTGGGGGCTACCATGGCTTCTCCGCAGCTCTCCCGAAGCCGTAGAAGGAACAACCCCGGGTCAGCGCCGCTCCTAGCAGCCGGGAGCAGCGCTTCCCCGCCCGCGGCAGGCCCCCCCCAAGCCGACCGGCCCCAACTCCGCTCCACAGCGCCGCGCCGAGCGGTCTCCGGGTTTTCAAAACCACTTCGCCGCAGACAGACAGGCGGCTCAGCCAATAAGAAGCCGCAAAGCGTCAGCACAGCGTTCGCCTGGCGCTGCCGACCAATCCACATCGCTCGATCCCTACATCCCGCCCTCCGAGGACAAGTTCTGCCTCAGTTCGGCGGCCATGTTGAGTGTGGCAGCCGCTCTGCTCAGTCTGGAAGGGCGTTTTTCGCACCCCTTCACCCCTTGCTTCGCCCTTTCCGCACCGGGGGCCATTCACGCGCGGCGCTGTCTCACCGCCGGGGCCATTGCGAGCGGCGGAGCAGCTCCCCGGGGGTGGTAACACCGTGTGGTTGCCCCCCGAAGGGCTCTCGGCGCCATCTTGAGTGTGGCAGAGCCCCCTCACTCGCCGCGTCGGTGCCCCGTTACCCCGCGGTGTAAGGGGGGACAGATGTGGCCCCGGTGGCCGCGGGCGCGGTGCGACGGGTACGGCCGTATATAAGGGGAAGCTGCGGAAAGGGGAGCACAGGGAAGCTCTGGTACGCCTCAAGCCCCGAACTCACACAAGGTTGCGGGGGGGGGGAGTAGAGGCAGCTTGGGTACCTTTTTTTACTGTAAAATAAGCAAACGGGTGGGAATCCCGCATTTCTGCGCGGCAGGCTGGGCGGGCCGCCCCTCCCCGCTCCCCCCAGGGGTGTCCGCGGTTGTTGTTGTGGACAAAGTTTCCGCGGGGCGCCGAAAACACAGAGAACGAGGGGGACTAGCGGGGGGGGCACCGAAGGGACAGGGCTGCCCCGGGACCACCGGCGGCCCCATGGGAGCGGGGTGGGGGAGGGCAGCGCCGGTTCTCCCGCATTACTGTTATTATTTTTAACTCTTATTATTTCCCCTCCGCCCCTCCGCAGGCGCGGCAGGAGCTCCC
>WEIT01024841.1:2036-30118 GCA_013389985.1 Dryoscopus gambensis | reverse complement strand
CTCACTGCAAATTTCTAACTGAGCCAGCTGTGCAGAAGTTTTCAATTTGGCTGCACCAAGAATGCCATTTTGTTTGCAGCATGGAGCAATGTGCGAGAAGAGGGCTCTCATTTTCTGTCGCTGTCATTCTACAACGTTCAGCACACTGATGATGCCATCCTGACTGAAATGCTCATGCTTTGTGCAATCCTGTGAGGGACCCAGACAGAGAAACAATGACATGGTCATGTTCTCCAGATAACAGAGACCAATTGTGTTGAGGTCATCAACACTCTGCCACTGGGGAGTAGAAGAGACTGTGTCAATTGCTTTGTTCCAACAATATTTCTTCCCAGCCTATTTATAATGCAATTTTAACAGCCATGGAGGACACATTATTCAGCTGCCCAACTTGGGGAGCACAACTAGCAGTGAAGGAGGGGGAGGAATTGTAGAAGTAATGGAAATCATAAAACATATGCTGCATCATCTTAAGTAGTCTCTTTTGTAACTCAGAGCATCAGATAGGGGTAGAAGGGGTGAATTTTGAGACTCAGAGTATTAATCTGGAGTTATTCTCATCCACCAAATGCAAATAAATTCCTCTTCGAGAAGTGGAGCTGTTCTGCATTTATACCAAAAATAAATATGAGCAGAACCTCATCCAACATGATAACTACTTCTTCTGATTTCTTCTGGCTTGTTTCTTTCTTGCCCCACAAAACACTGTGTAATGGGCAAATGAACATGGAGTTCTCTTGCAATAAATTGGATGAGTGAACAGAAGGAAATCAATTTCTTTATGATGGGTCCTAGTATGAACAAAGCCAGAATGCCTAATGAGTGCTGGAATGATGAAGTTCAAGGACAGAGTCTATTATTAAATTATGTTAAACTAAAACAGCTTTGTTGACTTCAATACATTTATTCCAAATTTTGCACAGATAGAAACTGTGACTGGAATATAGAGAGTCTACAAAGTTGAGGAGCAGAATCTGGAAATTAGAGAGATTTCTACTTCTTCTGATACTTAGAAAGAACTAAACTGGATCAAATTCCAATCCCACAATACATAAGGAAAAAGGTCTAGTATTACTAACACTGGATATGACAGAGGAATTAATAGGAAGTTTCTCTAATTTATGAGGTTTAAAAAAGAAATCCTTATCAGGGTTGGAACTAAAGACAGAGAAATTAAATTTTACAAGGACTTTAAACAAATCATATAAAAATAGCAAAACATGCTCTTTCCCATAATATGAGGGTGACCAGCAAAACAGATATGTGGAAGATACTTTCTAGCTTAGAGTTTAATTATAAATTAAAATGTCATACATTTAGAACAGGTGTTCTAAACTTTTTTAAACACTTCCCTTTGAAGAAATAGTTTTCTTACCCTGTTTTATACTCTTCATACCTATTAAACTAAAAATGTAAATACATAATTACGAACAAATTCAGACTGCTACTCTGAAACTCTACTTCCAACAACTTATAAGACTTGAGATGGACTGTCCAGTGGGATTCTCAATGCCTCTCACAGTCCCCAGCGGACAGCCTACTTTAAACTTTATAAATCCCTGGACTATGATAATAATTTATCAGCGGTATATTAAAGACAGAACTTAGCACCCGTGTTAACGCCTAAGCAGAGGTTTGAAGGAATCATCTGGTTGCCACCCAGTGTTGTCCTCTGGCAAATGTGAAGATAGGCACAAGGCCAGAAAGTGGTCTTATCTGGAGCACTAATTACTACAGTGCTGTAAAAAAGCACTGTTCAACTAATGAATTTCTTTTGTAAGAGAACACCTTTCATATCAATGCTAAAAAAAGTGTACAAACGCTTAAAAATTCAGGAGCCATCTGCAGTGTGGGGATGGAGCATTCGAGTCACTTCAGCAAGTTACCAATTCTGTGACATTCTTCACAGTGCACATTTTTGAGCCAGATAAGGATGACCAGGTTCTCCAGTTTGCTCCAGTGGCTGGGAGCTAGTGATGACTCCAATCTGCAGGTGTCAGGGAAGGAAGCAAGATACTGCTGCTGCCAATGGCACATTGAAGTGAGCTGAGGACCTGTGTTCAGCCTGCTAACAACTTTGTGGAGCAGACTTTGCAGAACTCCACTAGCAGCAGAGCTGAAGATGGCATTTCTCACTTGCGTTAGGGTCTAGTAACAGGGCACCCTCCAAAGCGCTGATTCAGGTCTATATTTCTAACAAGGAATAAAAGAAAGACTTTATCCCTGATACTTCTGATCCCTTTAGTCTGATCCTATGTCTCTATTGCATCCTACAGGTTAATATCACAAAAAGAGTGAAGCTTATCAAAACACATGTGCCATTATTTGTTCATTTATTTTATATTTTAACAAACCGGGGATCTTGGAAAAATGACTTTAAAAAAGGAACATCTGTCTGCATGCATATGGACCCTGAGGGATTCAAATGACAGCACACTTTCTAAATTACAAATTTTTCACTTAATTTTGAAACTGAAATGTCAGTCTTCAAAAAATTTTCTTTTAATATCCAAATGCTAAGAAAAATATTTCTGCTTAATTTATACCTACTCATATATTTAGCTTTTATTTCAAAGGGGATGCTAAAACACCCTGCTAACTGTTCACCATGGTTTCCAGTGACACCTCTTACTCCAGTTCCCTCCTGAGTAAAAGGAGAAATCTCACATTATGAACCAAACTTTCATGACTAATTTTCCCATTCAGAGGCTCAAAGTTAAAACCCAGTTTTGCAACTCGTGTAAACCCACATTTAATTTTAAGCTTTGTTCCCACAGCATGTATTTAAAGTTGAAAATTTTGCTGAATGGTGATTGCCATAAGCACATCTTCAATGCTCTGCTGAATCAAGTCACAAATGCTGATTAAGTTGGAAAACTAATTTGTATCAGAAGGAACCTGAATACAATCTTAAAACGCATCTACTCTTTAAGGTCAGATTATAAGCTCTGATAACACTTTATATCTGTAACATTTCAGAAAATGTATAAACACATCTGCCAAACTGGGATGCACATCTGTGGCCACTCCTAGTTACTAGACAGGCTATCAGATTCACATCACACACGCATGTACATTTCCTGGCTCCCTTCAGCACATGACCTACTTGAGCTTCCTATGTGGAAGGGTATGGTTTAAGAAGCAAAGGTCATGAATTGTCGTCTTAATAATACGCACCCTGCCCACAGACAGCAGGTGTATCTTTGTAAACTCCTCTGGAACATTCCTTGCTTGCAGCCATTGCAGCAGACATTTTGAAATCGTTTGTGCAAGCCAACACCTACCAGAAATTAAAACCACAACATTAGAATAAATTCTAAACATCTAGAACATTCCCTTCATCAGCTACAGAACACAAAAAACTCTCCTGTGATTTTACCTCAGTGCCATACCCATTGGCTTAATGAGATTATACAGCAAGTAAACCACATCAAGGCGGGACTCAAGATTTGTGGGGAGGCATTCAATGTGTCAGCTCCACAATAGGAAAAAGTATTCATCAGCTTTGCAGGAGACCTTTGTATGTATCACAATGCCTCCTACATCACTGAACAAGTCTCTTCTATCACCTACTGCATGTATGTAAAATATACACTGCCTCCCATCCTCTGAGCACAATTTGAGGAGCAAAACCATCTTGCCTTCTGTCAACCCCAGCTGGGCAATGAAACCTGTTATTACCTCACTCCTCGCTCAGCCTCCTCAGAGAGCAGTGTTCAGATTTCCTTTCTCTGTGGTACTACATCAGTCACCATTACCAGCCTTCAACCTTTGCTAAGTCTATTACACATCATTCTGTTAATATGTTCACAAAAATTACTTTCCATCCCTGGTCAGAATTCAAGGCATATCAAGAAGTCCTATAAAAGGAATAGAGCCATCAGACATCACATCATTCTGAAACAACCTCAAAAAAACAAGCTAGCTTTTTAGAGGAGACAATAGGCTTTGAACTTGGCAATTACCAGCTATTCCTGATGACTCTACATAGGAAAAGCCACAGCCTCCCCTGTTCATGGAGGCTGCAGATTTAAATCCTTCATTATCACTTCTGCTATATGAATGTTCTTCTGCTTTTTCATGTGTTTAACCTTTATAATGGTAATGAAACTCAATGTTTAAACCGCTTTAATTATATGTTTTCCTGAATGTTGCAACAAGGTCCCTAGAGTGACTTACTTGTCTAAAAGGCAGAAAAGTTTGCACAAATGGGTTTTAAAACACTACTTCTGACCCACAGAACTATTTGTCTCACAGGGCACAATAGACAAAGAAAGAAGACAGAGTGTTTGTCTCACAAAAATTTTTTAAAAAAAATTAAAAATTTTAAAAAAACAACAACAAACAAAAACAACAACAACAAAAAAAAACAACCCCACACCACCAAAGATGGAAAGAGTTTTCAGGAATCCAGTCACAAAGCAAATTTTTGTAAAGATTACAGATAGCATTGCAACCTGAGAGGACTACATATCTGGGGCAGGCCCCTTTCAAGGCTAGGTATCTAAATTGACTCATGTCCAGGACAAATAAGATTCATAAAACACAAAGCCACCTTTGCTCCTCTCCCACATAATGTTCTTTTTGTCATGCATTAGATTTTATGGTAAAATGACCATATTTTTAAAGATACTTAGGCCCTTTAATTTTCAGAAACAGAAGCCCAAATATCTTTAAAAGTCTGGCCCATTATTAGCTGGAAAGAAACTGGTTTAAGCAATTTTAGTCACTTGTTTCTTTTCTCTGTTCATCATCAATATATCTTTTTCATATATTGGCCTCATTTAGATTGCAAAGTCTACTGAGCAGAGAATATGTTTTTACATTTATAGAGTGTCCCATAAATTTCTGGCACTAGATGTGTTTTTATAATAGTAAGTAAGGAAAAAAAATCAATTATTTCAGTGAAATGATACTTTCCTCGCACAAGCAATTGCCATTAATGCCTCCAGCAACAGCTGATGTTGCCTCTGTCAACACCAGAACCTCCGAAAATCCTGGAAATTGTGTGCATGTGTTTCCATAGTGTGTGCAGTTTGGACTCTTGGAAAGTAAAAAAGCATTTCAATGCAAGATGTCTCTTGACTCCTTGCTTACATAAAGCCACTCTGCTTATGAGTGCAACTTCTTATTTTCACATGGCTAAATCATTAGTGAATCTCATGAGTTTTAACATCACCAAGTACAGGATGCTGCACCTGGGCTAGGGCAATCCCTGGTATCAGTATAGGCTGGGGGATGAACAGATCCAGAGCAACCCTGCTGAGAAGGACTTGGGGGGGCTGGTGAGTGAGAGGCTGGACATGACCTGGCCATGTGCCCTTGCAGCCTGGAGAGCCAAACATGTCCTGGGCTGCATCAACGGCAGCGTGGGCAGCAGGTGAGGGAGGGGATTCTGCCCCTCTGCTCCCCTCTGGTGAGACCCCACCTGCAGTGCTGCACCCAGCTCTGGGATCCCCAGCACAGGAAAGACATTGACCTGTTGGAGTGAGTCCAGACATGGGCCACCAAGATGATTAGAGGGATAGAGCACCTCTGCTATGAGGAAAAGTTTTAAGAAATGGGTTTGTTCAAGCTGGAAAAGACAAGCGTTAGAGATGACCTACTTGTGACATTACAGTACCTGAAGAGAGCCTACAAGAAAGATGGAGAGGGACTTTTTACAAGGACATGTAGTGACAGAACAAGAGGGAATGCCTTCAAACTGAAAAAAAAAAAAAAATGTAGGTTTAGATTAGATGTGAGGAAGGGATTCTTTACTGTGAGGGTGGTTGAGGTACTGTAACAGGTTGCCTAGGGAAGTTGTGGATGCCCCATTCCTGGAAACCTTTCAGGTCAGGTTGGATGGGGCTCTGAGCAACCTGGTCTAGTAAAAGGTGTCCCTGCCCATGGCAGGCAGGTTGGAACTAGATGATCTTCAAGGTCCCTTCCAACCCAGGCCATTCTACAATTCTCTGATAAGGCCATCACATCAAATGGTCAGGATATGCACAAGTGCAACACATGAAACTTTTGTTTCACTATAAATTTCTTTGAGAACTTATATAACTGCCGTACCTACATTTATGTAGGTCTTTCATTTTTTCAGCTTTTTAAAGTGCTTCTCTGGCCCACATTGTAGGATACACAGTGTGGTTTTATGCATATAGCATAGGCTCTAGTGGCATGCATGTAAAATGAATGCAAAATATGCAGCCAAGATAAACTCTGGCAGATCCAGAAAGCAGAGCAGAAGAAATCACTTTGCTCATTACCTTTAAAATCTCTTCCATTTGATAATTATATAACCAATAGAGGGAGAAAAGCACTTTTCCTTGCCAGACATGCATTTTCCTGTAATTGAGCAGAACTTCGCAGGATGCCTACTCTCTATTTCAATCCTTAGGAATTAATTGTTTTATTCAGCCATTTCCATAGGACAAGGCCGCTAAATAATGAGACCCACCAACCTTTAGAATTAAGGAAAAATACAGATAAAATAGAAACAGGCAGGGCTTTTGGTGGCATAAAAGGACAGCTCTAGCTAGTTAACAAGAATAGCCAATGTATTCCTGACCCTAAGTGCAACGATTTTAACAGCTGGTCTCACAAAATAGATCCCATGATTAATACATTTGAAACAAACCTGAGTTGCTAGATTAGGGCACTCTGTTCACCAGTGGGAGCATTCGTTAAATTGCGCATCAGATACTCATTGTCTGAGCGTGGTCCTGATAGTCACATTGTAAAGCTGATTCTCTAATATTCTTGGGATGCAATGTACTGCATTTTTTTCATCATTTCCTCTACATGTAAACTGATCTCCTGCGTTGAAGCAGTACTGTTTAAAACAAAAGGATTTGATTTATAGCCAGTCCCCAGCCTCATAAATCACACCTGCGGTGTGGTGCTCTGAGCTCCCTGTGTTCTGCCAGCATTTACGTTTTATAAATGATTTGGGTTTACCTCCCATTGTGATGGAGACTAATACAATTGCATTCTACTCTCCCAGCATTCACTTTTGCTGTTGCTCATTATTCCCACTGGGAATTCAGACCTAGTTTTTGCAAGCTTTTCAGGGGGGAGGGGAGTGGAGGTGGTGTGGGTTGTTTTTTTTTTAATTAAAGAATGTTGAATTAAAAATTTATGTTTGCACTCTGTAGCTTTTTCTATCACTAGACATACTATGCAGTGGATTTTTTCCTCCCTATTGACTTTGCTTATATTTAGACTCCCATTTGCTAAGCTAATGATTTGGAACTTAAGCAGGACAGGAGCTTGAAATGTTCAATATGCAGAGTATTTGACCTTCACAGTAACCCAGGTATGCACATGAGCCTTTCTCAAAACTGCATAAGGAGGTTAAATGATCATTTTAAAAGAAAGAAAGAATAGTAACTTTAGTTCCCCAAAAGACTAAGTGCAAAGATTTTATTTTTAACTCTCAGAATCTACTGAAATGCCAAAAAGATGCTTATATAATGTTTTGCAATTATGTTTGAAGCTCTCAACCATATAACAGTCCTAGTTGGTTAAGCACAGTTCAGACACTTGGAGATAACAAGACTTGCTCCTTAGAGCTGACAGCTTTAAGTCTTGATGCAAGGAATTATTCCTAAATTATAGCACCATTTAAGTGAGATTGATGGGATTTGTGCACATGCTTTGATTTTCTCTGTACCAAAACAATCAATGGTTCAATTTTTTCAATTAATGACTATCATCACTGCCATTTTTTTGTTAAATACTTCTACTACTATACCTATAACCAACAGAAAACCAGTTGTACCTTAAGATTGGTAAAAGCCAGAAATCTAAGTTACACGTGTGTCACAAATACTCAATACAACCTAGATTCTGTTTTGGAGCCCAGTCTTCCGAGCATTTAAATTGCAGCCGGTTATTTGATGAGTTGAAAAATTTAGACTTGAGATTTGAAAGGCTGCAGTACATGTCAATATATGCTGAGATCAGTCTCAGACCTAAATAGTTGCAAAAAATATTTTGAAAGGTTGACTGGAATAAGTAGACCTGTTCCAGTTCCATGAAGGATTAAGCTAAACGCTAGTATTTTCAAAGTAGATTAAGTGAAACCAGAAGACTCTTGGATTCCTGAATTAGTACTGTCCACACATGCACTTATGCAGGAAGAGCTTTTGCGTTTTAAATGCAAACCTTACTTCCATCCAAATTAACTTTCAAATGAAGGCCGCAAGCCTTGAATTATTGTGCCCATTGTCTGAAAATTCATATGAAAGTACTTGTATGAAAAGTAGGATACTGAAGTTCATAGTGTGGGCCTAAAGATAATCAGTTGTAACAATTTTTGCTAGGTAACAACTAGCCTAATTTTTAGATTCTGTTTTGCTTTTATATAGCAACTGCTTGTGTAAAAAACAGTGATTTTGACATGTTCTTCCAAAATAGAAGTTAGTGGATTCACACATTCTGAACAACTGCTTTAATTCTCTAGCAGTTCAAAATTATACTTTATTCTGGATCAGTTACTGAGATGTAAACACTAAGTTTTTAATGCCAAAATTTGTTACGTCAAGTTTAAATTTCTTAGATTTATAATCAAAATATGATAAACCGTGATAGTAACTCTGCAAATATTGTCCATTTGATATTTTACCTTATTGCAGGATGAGGTAGCAAAAACACTGCATGAGCCTCCTCCATTATTGCAATTATTGTTTGATCCACAGGTTAGTTTTACCATCAGATTTAACTGCAATAAAATTGAGTCATGCAAATCCTGGTACACATGCNTTTATGAAGCATTTTCATACCTCTATTCAGAAAAGAGGTCCACTATCATGAGCTTCATTCCGAAGTAGCTTCACATGCAATCATGTCCACTGAAATATTAGATAATTTAATTGCAGGTTTGGTCCATCATTATTTCAAGTCCATTTGATCCAACTGAGTGTGAGGCTGCATAGTCATGACATATAACATATCCTTATACATTTGTTTCAAACAATCCTAAAATTCCAATGTTTCTTCCTGAAGGCAATGTCTTTATATAAGGTCCTATCAAAAATAAACCTTATGCAAAAAAAATGCTTATGTAAGAAAAGAGAGTTTGGTTGAATGCATAAAACCTGCACCTCCATCAAAGTAATCATTTGAGTTAACTTTGAAGCTTGATTTAAATATTAGCAAGTGTGAAAAATTTATTGCGGTCTTTACACAAAGCAAAAAGGTATTAAATGTGCCTCAATGTCTTCAATGAATGGAACTCATTTCAGTAAACGTAGATATGTTTCAGTTAATGGCTTTGTTTATACTCTGAAGCAGCAATTACAAGCTATATCTGGAACACTGATAAATTCATCCAATCACCTTGCAGATACTGGTACAATCAATTTAAAGGAAATTACTAAACTTATACTTCCTAAACTTCCATTTGCACACACAACAGAGGTAGCTGAAAATGTGCAGTTTGATTTCCACACACAGCTTTGACTTCTTCACAGACATTTCTGAAGACAGGTATCTAGAACTTTTCTGGAAATTTGCCTTCCTGTGATTCCCTACATGCTAGGATTCTTGACAGAGTCCAATCTATATGTCTTCTGAGTTATTCCCTGTATAATAAAAAGTCTTGCAATCCACTATGTTATTGGAACCCAAATGTCTGTTCCAAATGCTCCTGTAATAGAACTGATATTTTGAAAATACATTTAAATACCCAAACCTAGCAGACGAGGACTGCCTATTTCCAATTCTGCAACTCATCTGCCCCT
This sequence comes from Dryoscopus gambensis, assembly GCA_013389985.1. NCBI lineage: Eukaryota > Metazoa > Chordata > Aves > Passeriformes > Malaconotidae > Dryoscopus > Dryoscopus gambensis. The sequence continues at coordinate 20,387 of WEIT01024841.1, read as the reverse complement.
GAGAGAAATCAATAAAGAAAATTTAACCAAGAACCTTACCAAATAAGTATCTGATAGATCCATTAATATACAATAATAATAAAGAGGGCTTTCCTAGCAGTGAATGACTAGCTGGAGGAACCATTAACTGTGAGAAATTTCCAATGCAGAGGGCAATCTGATCCTGAAAATATTTATTCATATTATCAATCCTTATTCTTACAAAATAATCCTGATTTGGGTGAGCCAGATGTAACATCCTGTTTAACACCATAACATACATATTTTTCCCCAGGTACATTAATAAAGTACCATTTTTAGACCATTTGTTAAGTTCTGCAAATACTACTTATAAAATTACTTTAAAAAAAAAAAAAAAAAAACATGTTTCTTTCTTAAGAGCTTCTTTAAGTTAAGTTCTACGTTCCCATGGATACACTGCATTGGTCCTATAATGGTCTTGCTTCAGCACAGTAAGCAGCAGGGAAACAAGACTAACTCCCAAGTTAGTCCATCAGCTTAGAGCACCTTCATTAGCTAAGTGCTGCTCCAGTGCTACCCAGTGAAACACACCTTTTTTATCTTCTTCATTCTGAGAAAGAACTAATTCTTGGTCAAGGCCCCACAGTTGATTTCAGCATAAAAAAATATGCAGCTGTATAATTTCTCCCTAATACAGCCCAAGCGTTTTTCTCTGGCTGGTTCACACAGTGCCAGGTGGTTGCCAATTACTTATCATTATCCCAGATCATTTATACAACACTAAGTATCATCACTGACCTCCCCCCCAAGAAATATGAAGTTTTCAGTTTATACACAGAATCCTGTTTTCTAGAAGAATTCTTAGAATGACAGAATGGTTATCAACATAAATAACAATCAAATACCTCTGCTCTGAAAGAAATTAATTATTCTGAGATGTTGCATGAATCCCATCTTACGCAACTGTACATGTGAGGAATAATTCTCTGATGCTACAGGTTCTGCTTTCTTGTTCTTTGATGAGGATAATCATTATGGTCCCCAGGATACGTGTCAAAGACATTTTTAAGGAAAGTGGCAAAGAGAGGAATCTTGGAAGATGAAGAAGCTATGAAAAAAACATAATTTTCTTTAGATGCAAAGGAGGCAGAGAAGGCTCACTAGTGGAATACACAGGTTTTCATCTCTATACCAATACTTCTCATACAGCTGAGGTAGTCAGTGATCAGAAGAGACAAGTCTGTGAATGCTGCAAACATACAAGAGGCAGAAAATATTAACAGCAGCATCAGAGATGCAAAAGAGGCAAAATAGGGTTAAATTATTATTAGCTTTCAAAATAACGTGAAAACATCTCAAGACAGAAAACAGTTAAGACAAATCCTATCTTCAGGGTGAGGTGAACTAGTGACCTAACAGCTGTTTTCTACAAGATGTTTTCAGATGAGTAACAGGTCCATTGCTGCACTCAGGACAAAATAAATTTTCCCTAGACTAACTTCTAAGATTGCTGCTGGTCTTTCTAACATTCATCAAAACTCCCCTCTCATCTGTTTCATAAAAAATTTGTCATCTATTTTGCTAGATTCAGAATGGCTAGCACAGTCCATCGTAAAGTTCTTTTTAATTAAAATATTATTTTTAAGCTCGATATTTAAAAAATCATTAATAAATTCACACTTTAAGGCAACCCAACTGATGCTGCATCTAAATGACTGTAAAGCTAGTCTGTGCATCCTGTACCACCATCAACACCATTGGTTTTGCTATTTACTGTCTTCTTTCAAGTTTCACATAGCCTCCTCAGCCTTGCAGCTAATATCACCCAAACCAGTACACTGGATTCTGACACTGCCTGGGCTTTCAGGATGCTGTGCAGAACAATCACCATCACGGCCAGAATCTGGAGAGCTGTGACACTGCTAGATGTGAACTTGGCTCAGTGACTCCATTAGCCCCATCAATACACATTCGATGGTCACGAGAGCAGCTATGTGATGTGCAGCAGTCATTTCAGAAGAATCATCGACTGACTTACTGCAGAGACACAGAAGTGACAATTAAATGAACTAACAGCTTCAGTTTACTTGCCATGATCAATTCAAGCTACAACGCAGTCATTCGAGGAAAAGTTAGGAGCAGCACAACCAAGCCTGACACAGCTCCAATTTTGTGACACATCTTCCAATAGAGAGCTTTTCTGTCAAGGTCAAATGAAGCATCTTAAAAATCATTTTCATTGATTAATATTAAAGGTGCTCTTTCCTATGCAAGGAAAAATATTTTGGCCAAGAAAAGTATGGAACAATTAAGTGGAGCAGCTGCTAAGTGTGCTGAGGATCGTTTGCCCTGAGTGAGGAAACTGAAAACTGAAACTGCATCTGAAACAGAGTCTACTGAGTACTTGTATATGACCCATACCTGGGTCTGAGCCTTTTCTGTCTCACATAATCAGTATTTAAATCTATGCAAAGACTGTGAAACATGGTCACTCTGAGCAGACTTTTACAACCACTTTGCAGCCCACAGAGCAAGACAGTGGAAAGCTGGTCCCCAAAGCCAGCACTGCAGACATTACATGCAGTAAAATTTATATTTACAGCATATTTTTCCATGCTCACCCTAATCCACTTTTTTTTCCTTCATCGTGGATACAGGAATGGTTTGTTTACTTTTCATATCCTGTCTGAAAAAGGTACATCACTCTTTAGAACTGATAAAAAACTAAGTGACACTGAAGTGGTTTTGTGAAACTTATCCAAGTTCTTCAGTACAATTGACATGTTTTCCTTTTAACATAGATATGGCAGAGTTGAATAGACACCCTGGAGACTCCATGGTTATTTTCAGTAGCAGCAAGAGCCCATCCCAAACATAACTTCCAATCTGTCATCCCTCATTGAATACTAAAAAGAGCCTCTTCCTCTTATAATGTACTGAAACCAACTCTGTATAACAAAAACACCTCCAACACTCCAATACCACCTGAATTATTTTCTTAGATATGTATCCCAATGCCACAATTGTTCTAATGTAAATCAAGTCAGAAGGATTGTGCACTGCCTTTTCCCAAAACCTACCAGCATGGGAAGTTCCACTGGGAGATACACATTTCTGCCAGGGGCAGCATAGAGCATCTTGGAATTTAAAAGAACCACTAATGAGGAGAGGATGCACACAGAGGAAAACAGATTTAATGCAAGGTAGAAATTTTGGGGAGTCCTGTCGAAAAAAATTAATTTTCAATATAAAGTGCAAACTCGGTAGTAGTTCTATGTAACAGCAAAAGTCAAAAGTAAAAACAGAAAGAAGTTACACCTTTTTTTTTTGGCCAGTGACTCATATTTTTACAGGCAAGTAATTAAGAGAATTCCCCACCACTGCTCTTTTAAACTGTTAGTATAGATACATTTTTGGCAAAGCTATGGTTATTATGGAAGCAATAGCTTTGATTTTATGACAGTAACTGTCTGTACATATTCTCATGGAAGTCTTAAACTTCAACAATAAAGTTTTGAGACTGTTTTCGTGGTGCTCTAGTTACTTTTTCTAGGACTGCAAGATTACGCTAAAGAAAAGAAAACAATTAAGATGCGTTGTTTGATTGTGATCACTCATTCAAGCAAATGCATCATTTACAGAACCTGTTCACATTTTTCATGTTCCAAATTTATGTAACAGTGTGCTCCCTCTTTCCAAAAATTTGCATGCAAGGTCTGAAAACTTTTTCTCCTACTAGGAACAAAATCCTACCAACATATATATTAGAACCTTTTTAATGTCTTTTCAAAAGGAGATGGGTCCTGGGATGAAACACAAGACATGAAAGGCCTGAAGACTGCGTACAATTAAATTGTGAAACATGAGACATGATGCTCTGACAGCACAGCCAGCCTTCAAACATTACTATGCATCTGCAATCCAACCTGTCTTCAGTCCTGCAGCACAGCTGTAGTCCCAGGGGGAGGCATTCCCCAAGCCCATACCACCAGGCTGGTTACTGGTTCTGACATCCCTGGTACCAGCCCTTGCACTGTTCTTCATGTCTCAGCCCCTCATCTGAGTGCACTGTGTCCCAGTGCCAGGGGCTGAGAAGCCACAGTACCCAGCACAGAGGCACCATGACAGCACCTGCAATGGAAAAGGGGATCTGAAGCTTAACTTGCCCTGACAGACAACAGAGACAATTTAAACCAGGAATACGATGCATGTGCACCTATACAGAAATCATGGCAAAGGAAGAGAAGTGCAGTGCTATCCTGCTATCTCAAAAGAGCACTTCTACCAATTTTGTTCGGATTGTATCAGTCAAAAAGTAACAAAGATATAGTCTTTTGTTGTCTTAAGACATTTCTCAGTTCCATGGCACATGCATTCAAAAGATAACAGCTTTGGTTTCTTATTACTATGAATGCATTAAGCACAACATCAAAAGTATTCCTGAAACCATTTTGTTTATCTTCTGGCATTGAATTTGATATGACTAGAAACAATTCAAATATCTTAAAATAATTTTTAAGCCAAATATTATTGTCATCAAAGCTCATGCAAGTGCTCATGTCCACGCACTGGAAAAATAGGAATATCATATTATATTTGTCATGGTTATTGATAGTAAAATATTTTAGGACAGGCTGTAAGAACAATTGAGTGGTAAGGAATGGTTGTATTATTAAATTTCATCATTGGCCCAGTGGACTTAAGATAGCAAGTACACAATCTCTTTCTGCTTTTTAAGATATTATTTATATGGACTTAGCTGTCCTCTGTTAAATAATGTCATATGACCACTGATCCAAAAAAGCTATTGATCAGTTGAACAACATAGGAAGGTTTATAATCTGTACGCAACATTGCAGACTTTTTGCAGTTTGAGTACCTAAAGTGCCATTCAGAAAAATGTGTCTCCAAAGGAAATTAATTGGGATTACTTTGGCTGCCTCATTCTAGGATTGCAGCCTAATACCAAATTTTACCTGATCCCTTCCTATTGCTCAGTGAGGTCAGACAGGAGGTGCAAGGGGACAGGTAATTTATTTTGCATTCAGTATTGATTTCTTGGTCTACAGTTTACCATCAATTTTATTTCAATGGGAGCAGTGACCAAACAGAAGACATGACTTGGTGTGTGACCAGCTCAAGAGACAGTTCATTCTCTGACAGCTAAACATGAAGTAGAATATTAAGAACCAATTTTGCAAGGACCAGCTGATACAGGCTTTGTTACAAACTGCTGTAAGGTGTACATCCCCAGTGTTCACACTACCAGCAATTTACTAGTGTTCATCCTACCTCCTGGAATCTTCTCACTTCCTCCTAGGAGAGGAAGCCTTAATACAACCATTCCTTCTGCACACTCAGAAGCTACACCACCAATAATCAAAACAGTTCTCTCGCCTATTCTGTGCTGATGGAACTGTTTCTTAAATGTGGCACACAACCAACTGCTAAGACCAAAAGCAACATTCTCAGAACCAAGACTGGGTAACAGATTTTGTTCAATGCCTTTAGGCCTTTGAATAACAAGATGTCAGCAGCTCTGATCAAGCAGCCACAGAATCAGTCATAGAATGGTTGGCATTGGAAAGGACCTCTGGGGGTCATCTGACCCAACCACCTTCCTCAAGAAGGGCTACCTGAAGCAAGTTGCCAGGACCATGTCAAGATGGCTTTTGAATACCTTCAAGGATGGAGACTTCACAGCCTTCCTGGGCAACCTGTGAGTGACTACATTCACCATGAAAAAGTGCTTCCTGGTGTTCCGATAGCACCTTCTGTGCTCCAGTTTGTGCCCATTTGAGCCCATAGCCTGCTAGAAAGATGGCAGAGAAAAACTACCTGGAGTACTGGGCAGAGTTGGAAGACAGGAAGGCTTTGCTAAATGAGAAGACTTTAAACATGTCTATGCACAATTATAGGATTCATACACATAAGGACCAGGTTTTCACTCCTTTAGTGGTCCTGTTATGAGGTTGGTGATACAGCTTCTGGGACAAGCTCCACTTGCACCTCTCATGCTCTTCTGTCTCTATCAGAAGATCGGCCTCACTCTGTAGTGATGGACACACATAAATAAATTACAGTGAGACTTCTGGAAACTGTCATCTGGAAAAGGCCAAGAAGTCTGATTTTCTTCATTGCAGAAGCTTTGGGTAGGAGTTGGAATCTTTGTTATGTGTTGTGGGGTTTTTTTCTGGTTCAGTGTTTTTGAAAAGATTTTGCCCTTTTTTGTGGGCATATCATCAAAGAGTATTAGTTTAATACTTGCTATCTTTCATTTACTGGAGCAAAAACATTAAACACATGTCACTTCAAAACTGTGTGACATAATATGAAATTGAAATGACCTTTATTTTGGCACAGTACTGCACTGAGTTAGAGTATTACAAACTCCCAAGTGTTGCCTGTTTACAAATGCCAGACAGGCTACCACTCTGGCTCTAATGTGCTCAGAGATAGTGCAGCCTATGAGTGACTGTAACTAACTGAAAATAGCGAATTAGCTGTGGGGGAAGATTCACAGCTTACCAGTGGGAAAAGCCACTACTTCAAGACAATGGTTTTATTTATGTCAGAAACTTGACCAAATAGAAGTGGAAATTTTGACCAATTACTCACTTTTGTTAGATGCTGTTTCAGTGTTTGGCCTCCTGTCATGCAATCCATAAACTTGCATCTTAGGTCCAGGATAGTTCTTCCCTTCCATATGGTTCTCACACCAAGTCTGTAAGAGTGACAGCTGAATGAGTCACAGTCATGCTTAACTTCAAGCACAAAGGTGTCTAATTCTAAGTTTTAAAAATGCACATGACTGCATCATAAAAAGCCACAGGCTGCAACACAGATCTTCAAAGCACTGCCAGGGAGTGCACAGAGGTGTACGTCAACCCTCTGCACCCACTGCGCCATTCTCAGGACTCAGGATAGTCAAACAAGAGTCAGATTTCCACTCATTTCCTGAGGTTGTTCAACAGCTTTGGACAGCATCTGATGGATGCTGTGGATCACTAAGATTCCATCCCCTGGACCTTTTAACACACATTCAGCCATCCCCCTCTCACATCAGGGGGCTTCTCCTGAAGAGGTGCAGGTCTCCAAGACAAAGACATGACTGATTCTTATATCTGTTCCAACAAGGAACTCCATGGCTATAGCAGTTGCAGTGTTTCACTGTGTCCAACTGAGGTCCTTCTCCTGAGGCCTTACAACACAAAAGACATTTTGTAATAGCTCCCTTTGAAATCAAATTAGCGATGTTTCAAGGCGTGACCCGTAAAGGGCTGCTGTCCAGAACTGACATGTGTTTGACAGATACATCTTCTACCTAGAAGCCCTCTTCAAGGGTACAGATGGAATCAAGATGTGTGAACAGAGCTCCAAAAGGAGAGCCATGGGATATCAGGATATACAGCAAAGCACTCTGCCTCAACAGATAAAAAGGAAACAATATCAGATACAGTGTGAAATAGTTCACTCCGGCTGGTAGGACAGATTCTGACAGCATTATATAGGTAAGATTACTGCAGAGAAAGATGTTATTCCATATGCACAAAAGCTAGCAAAATATAACCTGAATTAAACTATATTACCTTGTGCCAACTCCTTATAAAAGTCATAAAAAGTCACAGTCTCCTACTTCCATTTGTCCATACACTGAAAAATGCTAGAAGTTATTGTGGGCTGTACCTCAGTATATGCAAGTACACAATTTGATGGGCTAGAGACTAGGGTATCTAGAAAGCAGTCTATTTTTACCTGTCTAGCTACAAAATTAATGGAAAAGTTAGAAAAGAAGATGATCTTCCAAGTTTGCCATAATGTATTTACTTATCTGACAGAAAACTAACCACTCCCTTGTCCTGCAGGGTCAATTTCTCTGGACCAGGAATGAAGATGAGAACTCCCGTCCACAGTATATGAAAACGGGAAAGCATTTGGTGGTTGGACTTCGCAAACATCGAAAGGTCCCATTTGACTGTAGAGAGAATTAATTTAAAGCACAGCAACTTCCTAATGCAGTCCAGGCCTCAGCATAACTCATTTTCACATGAATTCACAGACAAGAAAAAAAAATCATGCTAGTATATCAAAAACCTCTATAGCAGACAAATTTAAAGAAACACCTGCTGTCAGGAACTCCATCAGCTACTCCTTGTTGCCAGTGTCTTTTTTCTGGAAAGAGGACACGACAGAGATAAACTATGTGTATTTTGCAAGATGAAACAGAGTCCAGGGCAAGACCCTAAAAAGACGTAGGCTGTGCATTATTCACTAAGTGTTAGGACCAGCCATTTCTGAAAAGAAACCATATAATTTAGGCTAGGATGAGGAGCCAAGGTTGAAATACCACAGCGAAAAATTCCTGTGGATGACGACAGCAGACTTCACTGATGGTAGAACTTAACTTACATCAGACTCCTAGTGGCTCATTTCTTCAATGATGTTCAAGTTCTGCCTCTGCTAACAGGAATGGTAACCATTTCAGGAAATGGAACCAATTTCTACCTTCTCACAAAAAGGATAGTGGAGTATGCCATACTGTACACCATTCAGATATAAGGTTATAGCCAATATTTGGCCCAAGTTCTTGTATATCTATCTTTTCAGCTGCATTTGATTACTTAATAATCACTGACTACCACTCGCAATTTTGATATTATTTTTCCAGGAAATTACTTTAGAGACCAGGAGTTAGTAACTGAATGGTCATAGGAGCATTCTCATCAGTGCATCTGTATCAGCAGGAGAGGAACATCCTCCTATTGTTTCTGAAGCAGTAACTATTCATGTTCTCCATGTGTACTATAAATAAACTTGGCCCTGGAAACTGTGCAGTTGAAGTAGTCCATTAAGAGAAAGTGTAAAAAAAATAATGCATTAAAACATAGACTAAAGCCCAAAGGCAACAATCAGTCTGCTCTGTCGCCCAGGTTAGTGAACATGAGCCAACACTTACACTTTGAGTTCCCCCCTAGAGTGGTACCTTTTCCTTTTCAGTCCTTCATGACATATTTACAGCTCTGTCTCTCACGGATCCACACTGGCCCGTCATGAATGTTATTTTTCTTGTGCTACTACTGTTAAGAATAGAAGATATTCAGGAAGGAATTAAGAGTCTATGTTAATGTGATTTCTGTCATCCCCATATATCTTGGATTGGGTTAAGCGTACGCTTTCTCCCCTCCCTGATTTCAACACGGCTTCCCAATGTATATGCTATAGAAGTTTGTATTAGCTGTATCTGCACTAGACAATTGAACAAGCCTGAAACAGTTCTTTGGGATTACAGCTACTGTCTGCAAACATTTCCTGTTCATACTATTTAACCTTCTTAACCTCCAAAATGAGATGGTCAGGTACCTGTTCAGAATAGGTCCTGGGTTGGAGCTCATCCCTGAATGGTGCCTGTAAATTATTTGAGAGAAATCTAGTTGTTCCAGGTCTAAAGCCTGCCAGGGATCTTCTAACACTCAATTGTAGACAATATGGTGCTTGGGGATGCTTCCTCACAGTTTTCTTTAATAGTATAGATATTGCGGTAACAAGAGGAAAAGAAACTCAAAATCATACAGAATCCGGTGACCAGTGTTCTGGTTTTACAGTTATTTTCTTTTGTTTCCATTTAAATTCCTCATCAAAACTGCCTTCTACCCACTAATATCATATTCTACTCATTTACAAAACTATTCAATGCTCCTATGAACACCTTGATTAGCTGTCAATATATTATCAAACTTAAAGCATTATATTAGACACTGGAAATATTATGGGTACATAAAACACACTCAGAAATGATACAACCATTTCAGACCAGAAGGGGTCTGTCTTTCAGACCTCCACAGAGAGAGACTGCCTCTCTTAACGGGGTACCCAATCTGTATTATTCAGCAGATCCGAAACAAACTGAGTCACATTACAGAGCAAGCATTTACGGGTCTCTACTCTAGGACAGAGCTCCCCATCTCTTGTCTGAATGTGACAGCTCCCACGCTAAGGTCACTGGTTTCTGGGTTATTCAAGCATTCAGTGTTGATGTAGAGTAGATGTGTTCCCACTCAGGAACATGCAGCCAGGACACATCACCCCTCAGCTTCACTGTACATTCTCAAACACATAGGCAGACACAAGGACAGTAGTTTTAAATCCTTACAGAATGGAAAATATCTTCCCTGCTCAGAGACAAAAATTCCTTTCTCTCCCTGGCATCATTACTTGGTAGCAATAACTCCAAGGTGTTGAGACCACATTTAGCTTTATGGAATAAAACATAACAAGCTGTCAAAATGTTCATAAATAAATTAGAGTCATTATTCCAGCTTAAGGTTCTGGGGACATAAACAATCCTCTTGAAGTTCGCTGTGACATTTTCTGCAGCAGGAGCCAAGCATTAAAATTACGTCCTGTATACAGAGAGCTGTAAATGCACTCTGTCTTAGGGCCTGGCACTGCAGCACAGAAATCAACAGGCCTGCCTTGGAATAGAAAATACAGCAGTTCAGGGCCAATTCCCTGCCCCTGAGCACAAGTTTTATGGCACAGCCCGTGTCCATATGGCTAAACTCTGTCCTTCTGCTCACTCCCCAAAGAGGAGTTCTCATCCGTATCTGCCTGCTTGGAATAGTCCCTGACTCACGCTGCTGCCCTGACCCATCTCCAGGCCCAACTGCAGAGAGTGCTGGCTGGCACAGGCAGAACCATGCCCCAGAGTGTGCTAACACCCAAACTCCACAGGTCACCAGCACCACTGCTCCTGGCTCTGCCCAGTGTACTGACACAGCCATGGTCTGGGACTTCTGCTAGGATATTATCCTAAATGTTTACCCTTTTGTGACTTCCAGTTATATAAAAAGAAATGCAGAAAGTGAGATCCAAAAAAGACAAGAGGAATGAAGACACACACACATTTTGTGTGTTTGGGGATAAAAAGGAGCTGTACCAGGTGAGACCACACATCCGTCAGGACTCCATCACTAACCAGTTACACGAACTTAGGAAACAGCGTGGTATCAGAGTAAGCACACAGTGATACCTTCTCAGCACAGTCTCCTGCAGCACTTTGTGACTCAGAGACCTCCTGAACAAAAAGTGGTACCCTGGCATTTAAAAGCCTTCTGAGGATTCTTCTTGAAGGAAATGAATTCTGGATTTAAATGCTGTATAATTAAAAATCCAGTGGAAATAGGATTCAGCAATTTGAATTATAAACAAGGAGCAAATCCATTCATTCAGAAAACATATTTTACATCAAAAGAACATCAAAACAAGGACAAACAAGAGTAGTGTCATTACAAGAAAGCATCAAGCTGAAAGCTACAATCTCTAAGAGTAAAATGGCACTGACATCACAGAAGGCTTTTGCTTGGGCTCAGGGCACATAAAACACAACAGAACCAAATTTTGTAGTGTATTCAAGGCAGAACCTCCTGTGGTAGAAATCAAAACAAATGGCTAGTAACTCTGGCAAAATGCAGAGTCCCTCCTATTTTGCAACCAACAATTTTTACAGCAAATGTTTTTTCCTGATTTTTTTTGTATACCCCTTTAAGGTTTTGAAAAACCACCATAGCAACAGCATTTTTGGGTTCTGATGGGTATTTTTGAGCTACTTGCTAAATTCATATCAGGAGCTGAGGCAGCCATGGCAGTATGAAGAATTGCTCCATTCCTGAGTGGGAAATTCCATGAGATAAAACATTCTTGCATTTTGTCCAGTAGAAATAATGTATTTCCACTGAAAATGCCATACTAATAAGCTCACTAGTGATGTTTTTTTAGAAATTAGTAAGACAGAAAAACTTTTGACTTCTCTGTCTCCCCTTCTCTTTCTCTTCAGTGTGGGATCAAATTCATCAAACCAAAAATCTAAATGCATTTTTTCCCCCCTAAAAATAAAGAAATTGATATTTCCTTATTTTTGCCTTGATGTATCAAAAATATACCAAGGGAAAATCATCCAACTTTCCAAAACTTCTTGTTGACCATGGAAAGGAAAGACTCCCTAGACATTCATCTAGCAGAGAAAGGATTTTGCTTGCTCTGTGCTTACTCACAGCTCAGGCACAACAATGCAGAAGCAAGCTTGAACATCCATGATCTGACTCCTCTGAGATTTCTCCTCACCTCCATGTACATTGTAAACATGATATAAATGCAATCCAATATTTTTATTTGGGAAATCATGCAAAGTTACAGAAATTAATTTGGAGCAGATGACAGAACAATTCTGACTAGGACAGAAATCAGGAAGAATACAAAATCTTATGCCAAATTTGGGAAGGAGGTAAAAGGTACTTCAACACCAAATTTGTGCCTCTATAGATCACTATCTGATGTACATTAGAGGAATGCTGGTTATGTCATGTGATTCTCTTCTGCCAAAAGCTTTCTCATCTGCAAAATGGTGACAGCAGTATCGCCAACCTCAGAGGGATCCTGTGAGGACAATGACTGCTTTCCAGTGTTCTTACACTGGGCAAATATTAGATTAAGGACAGAGGAGCCCATCACCACCCTACGGCCTCCTCAAATGCCAGAGAAGCAGCAGAGGGCTCCTGGCATGCAGATCAGATCTATTCATGTGTGATCATTTTTCCTTAACCATCATTGGCCTGGATTCCTCAGATCACTAATCACCTTCAGCTCAGAACACGACTACTACACCAATGAGAGATATAAAAATACAGTCCTTACAATTATATGCGTAAAATCAAATTAATAGAGCAACAGAATAAATTAATCTAATAATACCAGATCAGAATATATTTGAGTTGCAAAGGATTTAAGAAAAAAAAAGGGGAGAAAACCCCAAAACTGTGTAAAATGATCCCTCAGACTAACCAGAAACTCTAGTAAGCCAGCCATACAGCAAGGGCTTGGGGATCAGCTTGGTAGGGAAGAGAAGCAGTCTCATGATGTATAAGCTGTAATGAGAGCAGCAGGTGACACACACCCCTCGAAAATATTGCATTGTCAACGCAGCAACACTCTCTCAGAAGGAACAGTTTCATATGACAGTGTCCCAGAGTCTCTCACACCTCATTAGTGATCTCCATGTCTTGGAACATACATGTTAAAAGCAGAGGCATCACTACAAGATATCCCTGGAAACAGGTCAATACACAGGAGAGGCAGCTTTACACAAAGACATCGTGAGGCTCCCCATTTCTTTTCCTGTCAGCCTAAGTTGTGGCAGGACAAAGGGCTGACATAAGAAATATGGGAATCACCAAAAAAACCTAGGAAATGTGTTTTTTTGAAAATACTGTGTGTAGGACTATATCCTACTCCTTTCCCCTCTGGTGGTTATAGTCCATCCTACATAGGAATGTCTTATCACTAAAAATAGGCAATTAAATATGGGAACGGATGTCAAGTAAATGGTCTGCGTTCTTGTGAAACCATTTCACCATTCTTCCATAAACCAGAAAATATTTAGCAAGAGGGGTGCAAACTGGGCACAGGTGCAAGAGTGTGACTAAAAGGTGAGTATCATCTGCTGGAAGCAGATCTGGGCAGAAGGATTCAGAATGAAAAATATTTCCTTAGTTCTCAAGACATAGAATTTTCTTCCTCTGGCCTGAAAATATTTTTTACTTTCATTCTGAAACTTTGAGTTTTCCATTCATACTTCCAACAACAAACTGTCAACTTCTGTTCCAAAATTTACAGTGTTTCACAAAAAAAAACCTACTGACATCAGCAAAATATTCTTCTGTTGGCTCACACAGACCAAAGTACTTGAGCCATTGGAAAACGCAGCAGAGAATAAAACATTCAGTCATTAAAACTCACTTATCCATTTAATTTCTCTCTAAAAGCCTTTCAGAGCTTCAGTTCAGTGACAAGAAAACCTCCCAAATCTGGAAAGTGGTCAGTCTGCACAGAAAGCACTTTCCAACAGCTTTGATGTCTCCTGGTGAGACTCTACATTACTCCAAAAGCCCCAGGGATATACACTGTAGCAATATAAGGGCTGAAATCTGTCCTTATAATTTTGTACCACTAAAATACTGAGTAATCCTCATTTTGAAGACTTAAGTGAGACTTAAGCAGTACACAGCCTCATACCAGGTCTTCTTTGTGTTGGCACAAATTTCACCCAGGCAAGACAATATTTGCTCAGGTGCAGTACCTTGGGTGAGAGTTAATCCCTTTCATTTCTGACACAATGCTTATTATGTACAATAACTAATAAAAGCCACCCTTGAGATCGACAACCTACACACTTTCAATTTCCTCTCATGCACTGTAGCCTTTCATAAGCTTCTTTGATCCTGTATAGGTGTCAATCTTTGCATGCATATAGGTCACAAGAAAGTTCATCTCATGTTAATAGCCCAGTCAGCTTCCAATACATAGATTTTAAGCCATTTCCATTTCCAAATTTCAATTTATCATCTTATTTTCATTATTACATTATTCTCAAAGATGCAAAGCAACAGAAACTGTGATTTTGCTTGGACCCATATTAATGAGGAAAAAGTCATATCAAATATCAAAGTTTCCTTCTTGTCTGGCCAGTTGGAGACACATGTGCACACTGTGCTCTTCCCTGCCAAGGGAAAGGTGGGCCATCTGAGGCAGGATTTACGGGGGCTACTGACCCAGGAGCGGCATTCCTGAGACAGCGATTGATCTGAAATCACACCAAATGCAGAATCGAATCATGCGGGCTCAGGATGCCTCATGAAATCTGAGCTGAGGACTCTGAATTTGGGCAGAGGGCTGCCTGATGCAGGCACTCCTAGAAGAGTACTGATGAACATGGAGCATGACTGTACCCTCATATTCCTCCAGTCCCAGAGGCTGAGCGCAGCCCTTCACAAGTGTACGGGCTGGATCCTACTGCAGCCTGAAATCCCTGCCCAAAGTAAAAAAGCTAAGGGGGATGTTTTCTTTTTTTCCACAAACCACCAGCACTGAAAGTTCTGCCACCTTTGGTGTTTCCAAACAGGACCAGAGGCTGCCAGTGACAGAATGCAAGACAAGAGGGACTGGACTTAATCTTTTCTGAGAAGGCAAACCTTACAGAAATGTTTGTTTTCACTCTGCTGTTCGACATTCCAGCTAGTGGGAAGCTTCAGGAACTTGTTCCAATGGCTTGTTTCTCCTGCTCCCTCCCATGGCAAATTGAAATCAATATTTTTAGATTCTTGTCATTCCCTTGAAGACTCTCTCTCCCTCCCTTTCTGAGGTCACACAAACTTTTCTTTGGACTCCAAACTATCAAATTTTCACATTACTCATTTTAGGTGTCTGAAAAGCTTTTTACTCAGCCCATAGAAGGAAGTGTTCTTTTTTTTTGTTTCCTTTTTAAGACAAATAAGAGATACAGATCTCAGCAACAAAAATTAAGTCTCTTCTAAGCCATTGCAACAAGGTGTCTCCAAGCCTGACTTGAAGTCCCCTGTCCTTGGCCCACACTTGCTGGCTTTGCTTCACGATCAGAGCCCTTTGTAGGCACTCCAAAAAAAAACATCTGTGCCAGTTGAGGAAATCAGTAGTGCTTTTCTAACCAGGCAAAGTAACTGCAGGGAATGGTAGTGAAGTTGAATTAATTTCCCACAGGTCACCATACACTGTGTCAAACATTACTGACTTTTGGTAACCATGAGCTTAAGTTAGGCTTACACTCTAAATAGAGCTTAACAGCTGCACAGCCCAGTGTCAGCTTCAGGAGCTCAGCAAGGACTCCTGTCAGCTCTGCCTGGAAAAGAGATGAGCATGTAACAGGAAGTGGCCTGTGAAGCAAGAAGCAGCCTTCCTCATTTACCAAAAGTTCCCTTTTCTTCTCAGGTCCTCTTCCAGACTCGTATGGATAGCAGAGGAATATACCAGTGTAGTCCTACTTGTCAGCAGGGAAGAATGTTTGTGCATCTGATTCCTCTATCTCTCTACCAGAGCTTTGCTCTTGGATCTCCTGCAGCTCCTGATAACCTCCTATGTTACTGCAGCTGTTTGTTTAACATAAACCCATAAAATTCTTGAGGTTGCCACATCGCCCTTTTCTCCTGTCCACACCCAGGATCTCCTCATCTTCTTACACATAGTAAACAGTTCCCCACAGGGTCCACATTTGTTGTGATAACTCACCAGCCCATTAAATCTTCAACTCTGACGCACGCAATGCAGCAAGCTTGTGCAGTGCTGTCAGGTAAGACTTTGCTGATGCACTCAGACCTTACCAATAAAATAATATTTATGTTCTCAAAACCATCTACTGAAGTCTCCCAGAATGCCATAACAAGAGCTACAAAGTATTTTTAAGGGGAAAAAAAAAAAAAAGAGAGAGAGAAAATATTTTTCACCATAGAGACTTCAGCAAGTCTAAGATTATGTAGACAGGGCAGAAAGCATTTTGCAAAGGCATAAAGACAGTTTTGTTCTGCTCACTTATACAGTTCCTTTGGCTGAGTACAAATTGGATGCAAGTAGTACCATAATCAAGTATTTCTGGTTTGGTCCTTGAGTGGGCAGAATACCACTGAAATCCAGATGATCCACATTTTTTTCATCAGGTAAGCTAGGATGACATACAGCGCAAAACAAAGCAGTTTGCAAATGTCCCTATCTAGACTTCAGGTCTGAAAAATCTGCTGAGCTGCTTGTGCTTGTTTGGAAAAAGTCTTAAGCCTAGATGAGCAAGAAAGTCTTTCCTTGCTGCATTGCTTCATGCCTGCTTGGGACAAGGCCCTGTGTAATTATTTCTGTGCTCAGGATATGTCTGAGGTGTGAGTCTTAAGGCCCCTCCCCTGCAGACTCTTGAGAATATACTCTGACAGACTGTATTATGCACAGTTTCTTCATTCAGTCATCTTTCAAGATGAGGTTCCCTTTTCGATAAACACATAGGTCTAAATTTACAGAAAGGCGTAGCATACAGAGCCAAAAGAGAGAGAATGAAGGTATTAGTGAATCAGTATTAACAACCTTTGTTTTAATACTACAAATACCTGAAAGCATTTCTTTGTACATACCTTTCCAGAAGTCCACAGCCTATTTCCCAATCAAAGACAACATGTTGCCCATGCAACAGCAATAAAGCTGTCACGCTGCCTTCAGCCGTAACTTGCAATCTGTCCATATCCGATACTTCATTAAAAAAAAAAGGTGCAGGCCCTAAATCTGGGTAAATTGACTGGCAAAGGGCTGTGTACCAAAAGTTCAGCTCACTTTTTTCTTGGCAAAAGCATTTAAACCCTCTAATGGAGATTTATGTCATATTGTCTGGGTGTCTTTCCCAGAGACGCTTCAGAAATTAATCATGCTTCCTCCACAATCATGGAAACATCCTCGAGTTAGCAGGAAATTACCTTTCAAATTTTTTTACTCATTTTTTTCCACCTGTTTCTCTTCTCCAAAATACCTGTACTGGCTGAAAATATCACATACTGTATTTTACACTTATGGAGAATTGTATCTGTGATCATCAACAACATTCTGCAAATGATTAGGACTGTAACATTTTCAACATTTCTTAAATTGTTTTACAGACTTGATTGTTGTTTGATCAGACTCACAGACATCTTTAAATTCAATATCTTTAGAGATATTTTCTTATTTTGCAATTTCAAAGAGCTCCAGATTTGTAATTCATTTTAGAGACAAATGACCAGCAATAAAGTACCCCTTTATTTATTATTTTTTGCTACGTTTCATGTTGCATTAGAAGATGCAAAACACCATGACAAACAGGAACTGAAAAATAAAATATTGAAGCAGGAACCTCTGTTTGTAAAGATGTCAGTTTAATGTATGCAAAATGAAAGATATTTTATAAAACCTATTAATAAAAATATTCCCAAGTTAAACCAAAGTTAACTGCAGTATTTCTGGTCTACTTTAAACAATACTGGTTTCATAACTAATTATCTCACAATTAATAATATTTTTCCTTGATGAACTCTGTGCTGCCTCATCCTAATGAAAGTGCTGCAAGGTAGGTAATACAGCAGTTACATGTCAATGCAAATAGGACCCATTCAATTTGCACAAAAAAAGATTGCAAGGAGCAATTAGCACTTCATTAATATGATATAAAATGCTAATTTGCTATATATCCCAAGTGACTCAAAACTCCTTTCCATCCATATGTGCAAATAGTAGTTAATATGATGCAATGTGTGTGAACCAGGTTCATGGTGCATTAGCTGGAATCCCTGTGTCAGTTTTCAGTATAACAGCTATTAGTTAATATGAACAGTAGCTCACATTTAACCTATGACAGCAGTGTTAAATGATAAAAGGATCTGTTGGCAGCAATATCTCATAATTCCACCCCTGTAAAGTTCTTCCTTCCTTGCTATCCAGCATGAAGTATTGGAAACTGACTTCTAATCTAATTTATAAAGCAGATTGAAATGAAGTGCTGGTAGCACTCAGCTCGGCTGC
>WEIT01024831.1:15562-27497 GCA_013389985.1 Dryoscopus gambensis | reverse complement strand
AAATTGCCCTTTAAGATATTTTTCCGTGCTGGTGGCTGAACTTCAACTTTCACGCTAGCATAGGCAATAGCAGAAGGACTACGGCACTGTTGATGTAAAGAGCAGGATTTTAAAAAATTGCTGTGTCTAATCATTTTGCATTTTTCACGTTTACACAATAAATAGACTAATCAATCTACTAAGAAAATATGCCCCAGAAAAAACTGCACTGCAGAATAAATAACACAGGTTCTATTAGCCTTGTATTCTACTTACTAATCACCTATCTGTAGCAAGTATCTGAAGGGCACAGCAGAGGTGACTAGTCACTCTCTTGAGATTCTTTACCTACATTTGTATAGATTTTTTTTCTCAGGTATTTTCACAGTTTGGGAGGGTGAGTGAACATCAAGAGATTAGAGAGAAAACTGCATATTGTTTTTGTTTTATTTTGCTAAAATGCTTCCCTCTCTACCAGTTTTCTTTTGAGCTTAAACCAAGTATGTAAACCTGGTATTCCTGTGACAAGACCAGCTGTGTAATTGTTAGCAGAATAATCTTTTTTGTCTTTCTGTTTTCCCATTGTATCTGTCACTGGAAAACCTAAGTGTCATACAAAACTCAAATTTTATGTTGTGTATCTGTTTTCATATAAATGAGGAACTAGAATTGTTGGATTGCTGTGTGGTAAATACATACTCTTTGGTTCCTGCAGTAAAAACCCTGTTACATTTGGATACAGATGAATTTTTACATTGACCTACTTTGTAGCCCTAAGTCATTTAACTAAGTCGCTAGATTTTCATGTAAAATGAGATATCAGAACACTGAACCTCATTAATTAAATGGTCTCCACGTAAATGGTATTCAGCACAGGGACTCTTGCTGTTGAATACCAAAATGAAAAGGTCATTTCTGATGGTCAAATCAGGACTAAGATGTATATTACAAATTCTGAGATTTTTTTTGAATCTGGGTATATTGCTCATATTCAGCTCTAGCAGAAGATGTTCACTTATGAGACTTTATTCTTAGAAACGTCTGAAGATGTTGGAAGTATTAACAGCTTTACAAGATACTCAAACATCTCTTTGGAAAGTAAAGAAGGAGCAGGTAACCACTGTATTATTGCAAAAGGAATCTGTTTTCCTGAGGAAACCTTTCTTTGAAACCAAACTCACAATGAATTAACCAAATGCAACTACCCCAGAAGTCTTTAATTAGAATGCTTTCTATCTGGGTAGGAACAAAATGAAATCCATCAGATTTAGGAGGCAGGCAGATTCTTAAGAACAGAGTAGTACTTTCTGTGAACAGTGTTTCCATCTCAGAGATCTGTAAGACCTCAATATTGCACCTTTGAGAATTTCAGTGTAGACAGTATCTTCAGTTCATAAAGGCAGCAAATCTGTCAAATATAGTCATTACACGGTTGCCTATGATAACAAGGATTAGATGAAATGAGCAAAGAAGTCTGCCTTTTTCTTATCTTCCTAAGAATAAGATATTGCCTCGACCATTTTGAGGATTCCCTGAAGGTTGGTGCAGTCTTGTGTCCTAGCTTTGGCTGGGATAGAGTTAATTTTCTTATTAATTTTCTTATTTCTTGATTGCAGTGTATGCTCCCTGTTGGAATTTACCACCCATGGGAACAAGGCTAAGGTTATCACATTGCTGTACTTGGTAACACTGGCTTCTGATATGATAGAACTGCTGGTAATTAAACCAGTCTAGTATTTGTACTCAGCACTGCAGTGGTGTCTGTATTTTGGGAGTCATCAATCTGAAACCATCAATACTTACACTTTTAACCTTTTCGCCTCAGAGGCCCAGTCAATGGAGGAGACATCTTACCACATCTTCCCCTTTTATACCAGTTTAATGGGAAATGGGAAGAACCATTTGAGAACTTGGAAAATTTTGAATATCACTGAGATACTGAAACCAGCATGAACCTGTTGCTAGGAACTAAGATGTTCTGCTGAATGTGTTCCAGAGTTTTTCTAAGGTTTAACAACTATTTAAGAATATCACCTAGTTATCTGCCCTAGGCTGGGTAACTATGAGTGGTAGGGTGCAAGGGATAGAACAGGCAAATGCCTACGACTGGATGCCTTCAATTTTTTGGAACTCTACCCCTGAACAAGTGCAGAATCTGAAAAAACTAGCAAAACATTTGGAAAAAAATGCTGTCACCCTGGCAATTCCAGGGAGACACAAACCATTGCAAGGTGCTGGGACCTGACCTATGCCCATCGAGCCCTGTTCAGCACTAATCAATACTCTCAAGGGGAGGGAAGGTGTCAGTATCTGAAAACATGGTGATGGACACTGCAGCTACTCCAGCCGTGGTGACAGGCACTGCGCTGAACCAGAGAACCAACCCATGCCAGTATCAATTGCCCTGATACACAAGAGGAAAAGGCCATGAAAGTCAGTTTGTTTAGTAGACGTGGATTAAGGAGGACTATCAGGGGAAAAGGAAGATGAGGAAGAAAAAGAGGTAGCCACTTGATCTCTATTCCCGAGAGAGATGTAAAAAGATTTCAGCCATCATCCAGGTGGGCGCATTATTTATATATTCTGTTTCCATTATTAAATGGTTCTTATCAAAACCCACAGGTTTTACCTTCTTTCTGATCATCTTCCCAGGATGGTGGGTGTGCGTGTCTACCAGGAAGTGAGTAGCTGTGTGGTACTTAGCTGCCATCTGAAGTTAAACCACGATGCCCTACAAAATTCTAAGACTAGTATGAGATCAAGAAAGTCCCATTAGAACCCTACAATTTGCTGATATTATGGTGATGAACCCTAAGAAGGAAAGTATACTTTCATAATTAAAGAATTATGAAAATTAAATACTTACAGAAATTCTGTTTCAAAGTGACCTCTGAGAGGTTATAAAGTCCAACTACTCATGTAGTTTAGATCAGATTAGCAATGACTTTGTTCAGCAGGGTCTTGAAAATCTCAAGGATGGAAATTACTCATCCTCTCTGGGTAGTTTCTGCCCACGCAATCAGCTTCCTGATGGCTTCTTTTCCCCCAGCATCCATTCTAATAATGCATAAATGATTGGTAGCTTTTGTACCTCCTTATACTGGCTTTAGTGAGGTGAGCTGGGCTTCATTGTCTTTGGAACTAACCCCTCCATATCTCCACATCCCTCCTGAGGTGGAGAGCCAAAGTATTTCAGTTATGGCATCACCAATGTTGAGTGGAGAAAGCTGATATTTTCTTCTGCTCTGCCTGCCATGCTGTCCCAATGTGTTATAGGCACAAACAGTCCCCTAAACTCCCATAATCACATATGCTCATAGTCTCGTGTGTGGCTTCCTTTACTCAGACAGGGCTGCAGTGTTGATGGATATTTAACCCTTTGTCCACCATCAGCCCCACATTCTTTTACAGCAGAGCTGGTACTCAGCTGGTTGGTTCTCAGCCCACAGTGATACAGAGGGTTACCCCAAATACAGAATTTTCCACTTTTCCTTCTTGAACTTCAAGATATTTCTATTGGCACAATCCCTGTTTTACAAGGATTTGTGGATTGATTTTCCACTTGTTATGCCAGCTTCTTCCCGTGCCATCTGGTAGTTCATTACTATTGGCATTCCTCAGGGGTCAGTACTGGAACTGAGAGTGTTTATCATCTTTTTTTACTCATCTTGGTGATGAGATGGATGTACCGTCAGCATGTCTATGAACTGTGGGCCATTGTTAATGCACTGGAGTGTACAGCAGCTATTCGGAGACCTCAACAGGCTGGAGTCATGGACTGACAGGAGCCACACAATGTCCATAAAAAACAAATGCAGAATCCTGTACACAAAGTGTAAGCAACAGGCTATGTAACAAGTTGCTATGGAACAGCTGTGCAGAAATGGGCAGAGGGTTGCTCATGAAGAACAGGCTGAGTGTGAGTTAGGGTGACTTACACCAAGAAGGCCAGCCACATACCAAGTGGGTTTAGGAAGACTGTAGTTTGAGGGAAGGGATTATTGCCTTCTGTTCAGCACATGTGGGACCACACTTGCATTACTACGTCCAATTTTTCCCCATATTTAATGGATGTCATGTGCGCAGGGATTTTCCGCATCACATGAGACTAACTGTTCCAGTCTGTTGAAGCAATGGGAGAATTAACAAGGCAGAACATCCAGATCGGTCTGCTAAACACATTTACACCCACTTTAACCCTGACTCTCTCTCTGGTGCTGTTTTCCCAAAACGGCAGAAAGATCCTTCCAGACAGAGCCAAGGGCATGTTTTTGACATTGAATAACATGTTGTCAAGATGAATCTATTACTGTTACTGGAAATTGCTCCTCAGTCAATATTAGGAGACATTAGTGTCATATCTCATCAGATAGTGTCGTTTCAGAAGTAGAGGGAGACAGATGTTACGTTTTAAGTCTTTATTTTAGTCTTATTTTAGTTCTGTCCCTCAGTGGGTGCAAGTGTTGATATCTAAAAAGACGCAAATGTTTTGCATTCTAGTGTTTAGCCTGCATAATAGCTGAGCTTTGAAGATTTTGCAATCCATTCTGACAAAACAAGACAGATGACCGTATAAGTTCCCATGTCTTGTGGGGTCTGTTAAATGGATGAACGTAACAACAGTATCATTATTTCAATTACCAAAACTGAAAATTCATCCATAGGAAACAACAAAAACAAGCACTCTTTAACACCAGAATTCCTCTACTCTGCAGCGCTTCATATTTTAAGACAGGTGGTTTAACTGGAAGAAGTAGCACAATCACAAACATTACATATTTATAGGGTGACTCCTATTGTTTGATGGCTCTTGTTGGCTTTTTTTGCTCCTTTGTTTCTTTGCTTGTTGTGATAAAGGGATAGTAGAAATGTTATGCAGGTGCAACTGAATGGATGACAAAGGTTCCTGATTTGCTTCTTCATTTTCCCAGTCACTAGAACATAACATTGAATAAGACTGACATTTTATTAGAACTAAGTTCTTTAGTAAACATTTGGAATATATAAGTTCTTTTACGGCGTTGTGTCATTCAACTATCAAATCTTAGGTTTCTTTCATTTCCACTGGCAATAGTTGCTATCTTATGTTCTGAGAGGTCATTTTTCTTTGACTGACCACTCTTCACCTGTAAATATACACTGAAACATGACATTTTATCACCTGTTTTAGGTGTTCCGATTATAAATGACAGAATTATTAATGTCTGTAAAATCGGTGCGTACCCTTTAAAATATAACCAGAGCAGAAGAATTAAAGGATTTGAAGTAGGTAGTTGTAGAGAGAGATGAGGTCTCCCCTGAGCCTCCTTTACTCCAACCTCAGCTCCCTCAGCTGTTCCTCATAACACTTGTGCTCCAGCCCCCTCACCAGCTCTATTGCCCTTCTCTGGACACGCTCCAGCACCTCAATATCTTTCTTATTGTGGAGGGCACAAAACTGGGCACAGCACTCAGGGCGTGGCCTCACCAGTGCCAAGTACAGGGGGACAAGCACCGCCCTGGTCCTGCAGGCCACAATATTCCTGATAAAGGTCAGGCTGCCATTGGCCCTCTTGGCCACCTTGGGCACACTGCTGGCTCATGTTCAGCCACCTTCAACCAACATCCATAAACATCCTTAAAACCATGAAATTGTTTTCTTTCCAAAAATCTTCCTTAGTAACAAAGTTAGATGGACTGTAGATGTTCTGAGAAGTGGTAAAACTGTGTGTCAGTCTTGCATGTAGCATTAATACTTCTAGAAGTCTGTACATAATTGAATGAAAAAAAAATCTTTTTTATCTACAAGTACTGTAGTGTATAAGATGCACTCAGAGAACAGGGCCTTTGCAACATATTTCTCTGTGCTAGAGTTTTATGGCTGTTACTAAAATGTCAGTCATTGATCCAGTGGCTATATTATCTGAGATCCAATTACAGTGGATCAATGTTGGCTTTTTAACAATAACCTTTGTACCATGCTGAACAGCACTGGAAATGTATCTTGCTCCACATACCTAGTACCAACTGACTGGTAGTTCTGCTAACATATACAAATGAGAAATGAGTAAAACATTAAAGAATCAACTTCCAAATGGCTAAGAAACTTTGAGCACTGAACTCTGTCCCAAAGAAACAAAGGAAAAAAAGTAGAGTTTGAAAAGTTCTCAAACTCTTTCCCATTATTTTCCTTTCCATACATATATTCAATCACCCAGAGAAAGACCCTGATTTTACATGGAAAACAGCTCTGTTTATTCACACAGACCTTGATGTTACACTGAAATATTTTCTTCTAGCAGTTCCATCAGAAGAAGTCTGATTACTCCAAGGAACACAATTCAGTATTTTCACACTTTTAGTTGCAGGTTTATTTCTTTCTTTATCTGACTGTGAAAATGAATCACAACATTAAGACCTGCATTCAGTTTTTGTTGCAGGGTTGATGACTGATGACAGAAAAATGAACTCTTTTCTTTCAAAGAGGAATATTAACTGGGTTTTACACTGGTCAATTATTTCCACTTGTGATTTTGGGCACAGACTGTATGTTATCAACAGCCAGTACTGGAAACAAGGCCCTCATTTCAAGTCCCCGGCATTTAAGTATCATTGTGATGAGAAATTGAAAATTCTCACAGTTTCAGAGGGAACTTCACACAGGTTTAAACGAGTAATGCCAGAACATATTGGTTTTTCCTGATTTGTGGTTTTTACAAAGCCTTTATGGATATATTAATTTTTGCACTTATTTTTATATATGAAGGTTTTCTATGATACATAAATAGGGTGTACTGTTCTTTCTTACTCTCATGTCCCGCTGTGTTCATCCCTGAATAGCTAAGGAAGATAAGAAATAGGAAAATTAGAATAAAAAGAAGGATTTGTCATGAGAACCTGCCATATATTTTGGATTGTTTCATTTTGGAATTAAAAGGTGTGAGTGTTAAAGTGTCTTAATTTATTTATATGTATGTATTTATAGATGCCATACTACACCATTTAAGGGAAGGCTGCAATTGTTGCACACTCAGAGCCTTTTTCCTCTTGGCTCTTACTCTTTGTGACTCATACCAGCATAACATCTTTATAGAAATAGAAACTCTGCAGTCCATTTTTACAATAATGATTAGATCCCTCAGAGAAAGATGATTAAAAGTTTTCCAAAGTTTTTTATAATCAGGGCTCACTTTTCCTTTCTATCCCCTCTTGTGGTTGTTAAAACAAAGCCATCAAAACTATGCTGTTCTCTTTGTCTTAAATTACTCAAAAATAAAAAAATATAGCATTTTATTATATGTCTCAAGCTGTATAGCTGTACCTGAGCACCCCTACAATACCTGAGATATATTAAAGATAATGTAAAATGAGGACTAGGTTAATATTGATGTTGGTGGGCAGGTGTCATCAGGAACAAAACACGATAGGATTTGTGGCTAGTACGTCAGCACTTGTGCTTAGGCAGAAATCTCTCCACCTTTTCTCCCTGGTCTATCATTCCTCATCAGATCAAGATATTACTCTGTTAAAACATCTCTACAAATCAGGACACAGTGGTCAGTAAGTGCTTGTACACACTTTCCCACAGAGTTGCAGAGTGACAGCAACTGCAGGTGAACACGTTTATGCAGGTTCAGGTTAAGGCTCTGTATTTACACAGAGGGGCTGTGCCAGTGTATCACATGGAAATAATTCTCTCTCTCTCTCTCTCAAATGTGCAGTAAATGAAAAAGGTAGAAGTGAACAGACCAGTGAATACGAGGATTTTCAGGGAATGCATTTTATGTAAATTTAGTGGTAGACTGAGACAAACTAGGGCAAATTACCCCTAGTCTTTCATTCAAATTTGCTTTCACTTCCAGTGAGAAGGTGTGAAAGGCTTTCATTCTTATGCTGGCGCAGTATCTAGCTTTTGTGGATGTAGTCATCAGTGCAACTTTAAAATTGTTTTATTTGCCAGAGGAGTATCCAAGAGCTACAAATCAAGGATAAATTCATATTTTCTCATTTCACCCAATTAAAGGGGATAGGAAGATGGAGCAGAGAGTTTTCAAAGGCCTCCTTTGGGGTCTGTTCATCTCTGTGAGCATAACCTGGATTCCAGGATGATTTAAATGTGCTTTCAGGTCCCCAGCCACAGAAGTCATAACTGAAAGGTCATGCAAGTCTCAACTGCAGAGCCAGGTCTGTTATAGCTGGCATTCCTGGAGAGTGGGAAGTTTGAGCATCTTCTCCTCAGGCCTCAGAGAGTTCCACCTCTTCTTTCCCCACAGACTCTCAGACTACTGGGAAAGCTACTTTGAGTAAGAAAATCCTGCAGAGCTAAATGAGCTTGTTTGAGCATTCTCCTGCCAGAAGGAAGAAAGATATGCCTCTGAATGCAAGAGGCAGGATCTCCTAGGGATCTTTGCCTTAAATCATGCAGGTCATTCTTTCTCAGGAAGGAATAAATTAACCTCTTCCCTCCTTCAAGCACTCAAGTAAAGAGAAAACCTTTAATGTGGTTGGAAATCTACATGATAACAGTGATGTGTTTGAGAATTCAGTCTTGACAGAAGTAAATACTAAATAACTACTGTGTACACAGAGATAGTTCTCTCACTAAATTCAGACAGCTCAAATTCCACAAACAGACTTTACTGGTACAAGTTCGAAATTGAACCCAACATGTTTCCTCTCACCATACAAGTTATGAATCTGACAGTAGCAACCAGGATAATCAGGATTCACATTTTAACATTAATCTGTCATTTATGTCTATGCAGATATCTTCTTTTTTTACTGTACAAGCGAAAGGGTGAGTTATATCTCTAAATGTCTAGTCTGAGACATATGGCCTCAGCCAAAGTGACATTTAATTCAAGCATCATGCATCACTGACACTGCTCATGGAATGCAATGGTACTCAGTTTATGAAAAAGACAAACAGATCAAGTCCTCTCATATTAGCTAATTCTCCAAACTGAGCTCATCTTTAAAAAAAATAAAAAAAGAATAATAGCTGCAGATTCCCAGATCTCCAAGAATGCCCTGGAGATTCCTGCAACCTTTAACAAATACACTAAAGACAAGTAAATGACTTCAAAGTAGTCACACTTAAGGCCATTGTTTGCTTCCAGGTTCTAGGTATCTGCAAGAATGTTAATCTAATTAATAATTTGATTTCCTGTCTTATTCCCCATCTCTCCTCTTCGTCCCTCTCACCATCACCATCACCCCCCCATACCCCCCTGGGAAAAGGTTTATTAGGAGGAAAAGTTATTCTAAATTGTTCATTTCTGGGTAAAATTTGCACTTGTGCTACTTACAGATGGAAACACATTACTCTCTTGTGCTTCAAGAAGCCAAACTTGACATGAAAAAAATCTAAGTTTACCGCCAGAGAGCTCTTAGGTTAACTTGGTCAAATTGTCAAGCTTTTCTTGTAGAGAGCATTGAGACAGAGACATTTTCTTTACTAAGCTTATCTTAGTAGGTATTGGTTTCAAAATTTCATAAGATCAAATGGGTCTCAGTGACTGCTCTGCTGCAAACGTACATCAAGAGTGGACCTACTTACTTTTTACTTGTAAGTCTACCCAAACTATTTCTTACTTGTTGGCCTGTGGAATGTTTCTTTTCTTAATCATTAATTAATTAGGTGTAGAAATATCCCAGTTAAAAAATATTACCATTAAAAAAAGGTGCTGTAAATACTTAGTGGGAGTTGCTACCTCAATCTTGTAGAAAAACTACAAAGAATGTTAAGAGGAGAAGAAACACATGCACCCACATCTAAAACTAATATGCACTGTTCTGAAAAGATATATTTAGAACAGGTTTCTCTGGTGTCTGAGACACCACTTTCATTTTCACCGTGGGAGGAGAATTATGCTTTCTGCAGGCACAGTGGAAAAGGGGGCTGTCACTTGTAAGAGGCAGCATAAAACCAACAGTAATTACTCATCTTTGTGCCATGATTCAGCCTTCTTCCCAAATACACTTTGTTTTAAAACAAAGACACAAACAGTGCTGTACATACATCTTAAATCAAAGCTTCTTTATCCAAAACATACACAGTTTAAACTTCCTCCTGCCATTGGTAGGAAATCTCATGGATTTTCAAAAGCAGGTGAAAGAGAAATTGCATGCATACTTAATTTTATTCACAGTACTTAATCAGGAGCTTTATTAAGTGAGGGATACCTTTTTTTGTAGTTCCCTTGGGCACAGTAGTGTATTTCTGGGGATGCTAATAAGGGTCTGAATGTATTTTCTTCATCAGATGTTCATAAATTATTTTCTTCTGCTTAGTGAAAACTGTGAATTCTTTACTATAGGAAAACACAGAGTTTTAAACTTACTATGACAAATGACAGGATCCTAACTTTTTCCTTGGAATGAACCATTAGGAGAACTGAACTTCAGCCACTGCCTCACACATACTTGCTATAACTTGAGGGCTAAGAGATTGCATTCAAAAAAACTCATCTTGCCAATCAAAATATAGTCACTGGGGTCAAGCACAAAAAGAGAAGAAATTGATGTGAGAGCCCAGAGTTCATCAGAAGTTATGTTTATAGCTGGATTTTTTGGCCTTGTTTGCTTAATCTATAAAATGTGTATATCAATACTTAATGCCCTTATAGAATGTTGTAAACTTCTACATTTGAAGAAGCTGTGATGTACTGCATCCGATTTCTAATTAATTTTAAAATTTAAATATAAATATCCAGCTCCTTTTAGAATGTGCAAACAAACATAGGTTATTCTTATCTACAGGCCTTATGTGTAGTTGCTAACAAGTTATCTAACAAAGTTTACTTGCAAATGAGCATCAAGAAATTTATATTTAAATTTCAAGACATGTTTCTGCTATTAAATGAGATTTTTTTAATGCCTGATTTAATGGAAATGAATCAGTCAGACACATTCAGGATAATAGGAGCACTGCAATTACAAAGGCCATGCAGAAATGTGGGGATTTTCAACATAATCCAGATATTTCTTCCTCATCCTGTATTTCCAATTACAATATATTGCTGTGAATATATGCCACGTTTCTAAGCTTTATTGCAGTTAATTTTTGGCAAAGAAACTTAGCTGCTAGCAATTGCCAATTTTGCTATTAAAGGAGCAGTATTTTTACCAACATTTTCTGCATGATGTGGAAGTTTGGTCTTACACTTGCAAGCACAGACTGCAAGTTTGAGATGGACACTATTATGAGGCTTCAGAAAGGCCTGCAGTTCAGAAAGATTTGTGATTATAAGGAGAAAGGTTGAGGATTAGCAGGCAGGATTTCACATCATTTATTTACTAGAACTTGAATGTACAAAAACAAGAACATATTTGCAAAAATTTACCTGATAGTTCTTTTCCCAGTAGATTTAATTGGAATATTGATGCATTTTCGATGTGGGAAAAAATCAGCCAATGGTATTGCACTGGTTGATTGTCAGTGATTGTCAGCCTCTACAGGTGATTAGACATACATTGTACTTACAGACATCAAACTGGGAAGAAAATGCTGAGAAAACTCTAACGGAAGCAATGACATTTACCTCAGAAACACACGCTGAAGTAGTTTTAGACACAATTCAGTCCCTTTTAGTTGCATCTTACAAATTAACAAAAACGCCGTTCCTTTATTTATTCCTGAATTTGTTTTGCTCTTGTTTTCTGTAAATAGCCTTTCTTTAATCTTAGAAAGTTGCAAGTAGCAAATTCAGTAATTTTTTGCTTTCCTTTGCTTTGATATGAGACTCTATGTCAGGCTTTTCTGGCAGACGACGCACTGCAACCACTTTTAAAATGCAAGGCTAAAGACCAGGGTTTCATGACTTTTTTTCACAAGCAGTAAAATGAAGTCCCAATCTCCCAGAAACCACAGAATTCAAGTAAAGTTCTGTGAATATTTTCAGCTGAAATAGAAGGGGGAATTATATTAAAAATATGGAAGTATTAATTCTTTCTAGATTGCTGAAATGCTTTGATG
>WEIT01024831.1:298-15423 GCA_013389985.1 Dryoscopus gambensis | reverse complement strand
CTTCACACAATCACAAAAACTCATCAGAGTGCTGCACTGTTTTATACAGAAGAGACTGTTAAGCATTTTGTGATGCGAAGTATGGAAATTTGTAACATGATGAAAAGACCTACATTCATAAATACAACACAATGAAAAAAAGGGATTGCTCTTAAATCTTTTAATATAAAGAAACACACACTGAATATTTTCCAAACTGTTAGTCTTCACTGCTTTCTCTTTATTGGTGTTTCCTCTTGCAATTCTGGCATATTGATACATTTTCAGATAGCTCTATATTTACCATAGTCATATTTGTTATGCTAGGCTAAAAGCTAGGTTGTTTGTTTTTCTGCTTTCAGCAATTCCCAAAATTTTAAAATTTTCCTCATTTTACAATCAATAAAAGTCTGGCTTATGACTACTAATATTAACAATAGTGTTAAATATTTTAAATGGCTAAATAATCCTTTATAAGGAGAGCTGATAGAGTGGAGTTTCCTCTTGTTTAAGAGGAGATAATCTGAAACTATTTTGTCTTATGTATTCTGAAAGTTTTTTGCTAACTTTTTGGCAGCAAAATACTGTAGTCAGACTAATTTTCAGCTGAAAATTTCTGTAAAATAAAAACATTTTAGACATGAAATCACCAAGTTCTGGAGTTGAATGTTTTGGTTTGAGTTTTTCAACTTTTTTAAAAATGAAAATATGAGGCAGGTATCATTCAAAAATACAATCTTTAAATTAAAAGTTTTACCAGCAAGTGTTTAACCATGTGTAACTTTAATGGGCACTCTGTTGATAAACTGTATTTTTGAGAGCAAAACATGAATGTATTCTTTCAAAAAAAGGCAAGCCCTGAAGGCGAATTTCCCTCATTGTGTCCTTTTGTTATACCAGAGCACTAATAACCAGTAATAAACTTCCTGAAGAAGTATTCCCCATGCATTTAAGGGAAACCGAGTGAAAACTCAAAGAACCTAAATTTGTGTGTCATGTCGGAAACTCTTAAACTGCCTTCAATCACGAATTTCGTGACTGTTCATACCTCTTCTCAGAAACATCCCCAAATCTGAAGTGCAACACTAATAAACACTAGGAGCTCCTGAGACAGAATGTCTTCTATGCTTAAATATGCCAAAAAGGAAAACATTGTATGTAATTAAGACAAGAAATCATGGAGAGGAAGAGAGAAACATTAGCACATACAACTCCAATTCATAACTCCTCAAGAGCACATGGGGACTGTTCACTTCTTCTGCAGAAATCTACTGATTTTGAATCTGAGCTGTAAAATATAATAATAGTAGCTCAAATTTTTATTTTGTGTTCCTCTCCACTCTCATTTGCAATATATTACTTTTATTTTCTTGTATTATAGTGCTTTATAATACTATGTATTTCATTCTTTCTTCTTTCAAGAATTTTTGTACAATTTAATGAGAAACAATATAGGGAATGTGATTTAGATGTCCTAATATAACCATTTCTGTTCTTCTAATAGTAAAGTCCTGAGAGCCAATGTAGAACTTTGGAAAAGAAAACTACTTGAGTGAACAGCTTTGCCTTTGAGTGAATCTTTTTATTTGTGTGAGCTGTTAGATGTTGTTCCAAGCCCCTTTCCCTGCAGGATACAAGGCTAAGAAGGATTACTCAATCTTCAGAACCTCACTGGCTCAGCTTATGACACAGAATCCTCTAAATTCACTGAGAAAGCAGATGCTTCTGGGGTGCTTCAGGCCCAGTTTTAATCTCTCTTGGTATTCCAGTTGGCAAAAATGCTGTCAAAGGTGAGCTCTACAACCAAAGAGGCAGTGGAAATATGAAATATTGCCAGAAGCTGATTGACCTAGAAGTCAGAAGTTATAGTTCAGCTAATTTCATAATGAAATATAAATTCCACAGTTTTCTTTTCTCACATAGGAATCTCTGTGCCACTGAGACTTTTTCAGAGTCAAGCAGCAGTGATGAACTTCTCTTTGCATAAAAAGTAGCACTGTCCTGTGATTTCAGTAAAATTCAAGATTTTTGTTTCTTCGTTTGTAAAATCAGAGTTTTTAAAAATCAGAGTTTGTAAAATCAGAGAATAAAATCATATTTAATCAAATAAGAGACTATTGACCATTAATGTTTTCAAAGTGATATTGTTCAGAAGAGGAAAGAAGTATCGTTATTTTAAAGACTGCTGATTTCATAGATATTGATTTCTTCTTTACTGAGATTTCTAGTCATTTCAACTTCTGTCTTTATTCTTGGAGAAAATGCAGGGTCTGCCACAGAATTAGAATCATTTTTAAAGAGGCAGTCTCCTCATTCTCTTTACCGGTAAAATACATTATCATTGGTAATATACAACACTTTCTGATGCAGTTCTTATGATACTTTTTTCAGGCCAAAAGTTGCCCCCTAAACAATGTTGCAGGGCTTTTCTAGCTGCTTTATGTATTGAATCACTCAGCACTCACACCAGGACTTCAAGTTACTAGAGCGTGTACAGACGAATGACAAACAAAGCTTGCTCTAGTATATCCAAGTACTGATTAGAAGGAAATTAACTTCGGAAAAAGCACATCTCATTCAGCGGCTGTAAGGTAGAAGCAAAACTCATATAATTTACCCACAAAGTTTGGGATCAAGCCAGAAATCACATTTGCAAACCTGAATCATTGTCCCAATAGTACCTCTGCTCTCACCTTTCACCTCACAACACCTGTCCATAAAGAGATGGAAAGTGGAATGTAAGACTAGATGTCCACACACACAATAGAAACAGGCATTTTTTTTTTAGTGGAGACCTCAACTGATTGCATTGTAAGATTGCATGTATAGGTTTGTTTCCTGCTCAATAGCGATTTCACGTTTGTTTTATCTTCCTGCAGTAACTGTTACCCTATAACTGTATCCTCTAATATTACCATAATTAATACATATAAAGAAAGAAAGAAAATGTTTAGTAGTTCCAGTTTAGGTGTTGGTTATGTTCACCTAAAATTTTTCTGAATTTCATAAAAGCAGCACACAGTCCCTGTGCCTCACTTAGATTCCCTTTAGCATCTCCAAACAAGATTCAATTGCTTAAGTTTTGTTCTGATCCTCTGTGTATGGCTGAATTTCATCCTAGTGCAGGACTGTTGCTGACAAAACAATCTCCTCTGCTTTGTCCAATTTGGCTGCAAATGACTAAATCAATGTGACCTTCAGAAAAATCTCCTAGATGATTATTCTGTAGCCTTGACTGCCAATATGAAGCACTTCCCATTTACCAGAACTCTTCACAAAAAGCAATTCACTAATTGAACAACATTTCACTGTTGGGGAAACTGAGATGGTTCCTGATACAAGACAACACAGAAGGCAATATTCCAGAAGTTACTATGAAATTTAATATACTGTTACAGTCATACTCAGGCTGCCTGGTTCTGCCAGAACCTAGATTGTGCAAAATCCCATTTTTCTTCTTGGTTGCTATGCCACTCTGCAACTTTATATCCATTTTATTATTCTTAGCCTCTAATTCAGTTATGGCAGAAAGCTTTCCAAAGCTCTGAACTTTCAAGGACCTCAGGCCTGGCCTACAAACATGCATATTTGATTATTTTTTAATGAATAGCCCCACTGCAAGTACAGAGAATCAGGGCATATTTAACATTACATTTCAAAAAATTATTGGAGTAAAAATGGATTAATATCTTAGTGCTGCTATTAATTTCATAAATTTCAAGCCGCACGCTTTGGGACATAAACCTATTCTTAGCTAGACCCAGATTAGAGCAGAATTTTGCACTATATACATTTACTATAGTATGTAGTGCTTGGATGAGTATCCTTTGCTACAAGGGTGTTGAGGAACTAGAATAGGTTGCCCAGAGAAGTTGTAGATGTCCCATCCCTGGAAATGTTCAAGGCCAGGTTGGATGGGGCTTTGAGCAACCCGGTGCCCCTGTCCATGGCAGTGGGATGAAACAAATGATTTTTAAGATCCCTTCCAATTCAAATTGTTCTATGATCCTGTGTCTCTGATGCATCTGTTACTGATCATTGCTGAAAAGGAGACAGAAAAACTGCAATGTAGCACTCAAACAAGTATTGCAGCTCATATGCTCCTGCTGACTTCTGTGGTATAGGATATTTTGAGCAGGTTTTGCTGTCCAAAGCTAAATGACCACTCTGGCCATGAACAATAGCAAATGTTTTTCCAGAGAGACCTAATGCCCTGCAGTACTTAGATGGACAGGTTTTTTAGGGCAATGGGAAAAAGAAATATTTCCTAGTTTTCCTAAAGAACTCTCAGACATTTAATTTCATATTCCAATGTCTTCTTTCATTTTCTTTGGTGCATCATTAAATATAATTTCTAAAGGTAACTCAGCAGATCAGACATTAGATACACCTTACTAATTTAATCCTTTTTTGGAATATTTTTCATTTTCATTAATCCTCTTCTTTTCTTTTCTAAGACACTCACCAAAAGTCACTAATTCCTACACAGGGACACAACACTTTGGTCATTATCTTTTGATGTGCTTTTCCTGTCAAAAACGAGACCGCTCCAAATTATCTTAATTAAAAGATAATTTATTAGTCAAGTTTTTTTTTTTTTTTAAATAAAAAGTTGTAAAATAAAAGTTATAAAACCCGGGGCGGGAGTCGGAAACACTTGGTAGCCGGCGAGGCAATGAACCCAAGCGCCGGAGTCAGGCAGTGCTGCCAAGTTGTTAAAATGTCCCAAGAATGGGGGGGAGGGGCTGACCAGAGGCAGCACCGAGCTCCTTTCGGTGGCTAATCCACACAAAGGTGCGCGCAAAGTCTCTGGGTGTCTGTCTTTTATAGTGTTTCTGAGTCCTCGGTACCGCCCTCTGACACGCCCATTCTCCGCCTCTTTAGTCGATGGTGGTTGGATCATCAGATGGTGATATCATTGCCTTTTATCCAATAGCTGGCTCGTTGGTAGGGGCTTGCAGCAGGTGATGTCATCTAGTTTCAGTGGCGGGAATCTTGCCTCATTAGTATGCTGGTCTCCATGGTTACACCTACAGAGCCGCTGGAAGTGCCTCTAAAAATAGCTCTGAACCCTTAATATGCTGCCTTAACTCGAGCTATTCACTGAATAGAGAAAACTTAACATACTTTTTAAACATACATAAAATAATATTACAAATAAAATTTTAACATAATTCAGGTGTACAAGCATTACATTAACTGGTGGCATTGAATAAAAATTGTAACAGGCTTGTTTTAACATGAAATCTAGGGGTATTTAACTTGGAGTGATTTAAACCTTAACACGGGGATACAAACAATTTTTAACAACTTTTGAACAGTATGAACATTAACATTTGGGCTTTAACCTGATTAACTCCTTAATTAACTTCCTTTTTAACATCTTTATTAATTTACTTTTAAAGTAACAAACATGCAAAAGCCAATCATCTAATTTCATTTTTAACATTTCCCAACAAGCTGACTCACTCCACAATGCTCTCCTTTCCCTCTTTTCTCCCCTTTCCCAAACATTTCTAGTCATTCTTTTATCAAGCCACATTGGTAGATTTTCATCCCAGGATTAAGAGCTGAGCAAGTAATTTTCCATAACTAATACACTCAAACAAAGACTTTATTTTCCCTTCTTGGGAATCACCTGCAAGAAGATTTTGATGTGAATTTTTTAGATACTAGAACACATGATATCATTTAAATTTTGTTAATCACGTGATATCATTTAAATTTTGTTAATCTCTCCTTGATCACAAGTGTTTATGCTGCCTACTTTGTGACAAATTGAAAAAAGTCATGTAGCACTGATTGTTTCACATGATTTTATGTGGCAAAAATGGAGGTCTCAGATGCAGAAAAAGTGGGCTAAAGTATGAGTGAAAATACTAATTTGCAAATCTCAATAAATTCACAGGTATATATGTATATTTCTCTCAGTCACTCTAATTCTTCCACACTCACCTTGATGGGAACTTTAGCCTGTGATAGTTTTCGTCACAAAGCTTTCTTGTGATACCATAAGTCTCTCCCCACAGTCACGCATTTGAATTTTTCTACCAGTCCTCTTTGTTCAATCTATTTCTAGTTGATTTGGAGAGCAATAACATTGCAGAACCCAGACAACATTTTTCACAGGCTACACATGAAGGCAATTTCCAAATGGACGGTTACAGTGTGCTGTTATATTGCCTCTGTTGTCCAGCAGTGAGACCAATGCAAAAGTAAGAAAGAAATAACAAAGACAGCAAAATTACCACTGTGCAATTATTGCATTCCTGATAAACTGAAAAATATTTGGCTAATCTCTTTTTGACTAAAACTCTTGCACTTTGCCAGCTTTCCAAAAGCCTTGGAGCCTAAAGCCTTGGAAGTTTTGGTATGACTATTCTGTTTCAAGAATCTGAACTGCCTCCATATTATTTTACGAAGCTTCTCCATCTACAATTGTTATTTGGAAGTGAAAGAAATATTTGAAAGTGAAATAAAGTATCAGGGAAGACAGTAAGAATGTAAAGAATCATTGAGGTCTACGTATAAACTTCCTTATAGAGGGAGAAATTTTGATGAGGGAAATGCAGTCTTTCCATCTGGGAAGTGTAGTAGATCGGCATTGTTCAATGAGTGTTTTTATCACTGGGACTTGAAACAGCATTCTGCCTGCAGTTTTTAAGATTTAGTTGTACTTGAAAATCAGTGCAGCCTGGTGACTAAATCTGGGTAGAGGAGAAGAAACAAAACGGAGAGGTGGTGATTCTGTGTCCTAGTCCCTGTTCTGTTACTGAGCAGCAGTGTGACCTTGGACAAGACATTTAAAATCCATTACTTACTGCTTCAACTGCCAAATTAGGCAAGGCTGACCTGCCTTTGAGGGGGCTGTGAGCTTCAATTTTTAACATCTTGGTACAGAACCACTCAAAACTGCAAAATAGAGGCTTTCATTGTTGTAGCTAAAAAAATTGAGACTTCAGCTCAGTAGAAATTAAAAATCAGCGCTTTCTTCTTGTAACCCTGGGGATGATGACACAGATCCACTTGAGTAAGCACAGAAAGATTCTGAGAGATGGGCAGAATAACAAATCACAGAATAAATGAATGAAGAGAAACATCCGGCACAACTTTTCCTAGCTGTCCTCACCTCTGCTGCTTTGATTAATAGGGAACAATGAAGTAAACAGTGCTGGAGGACAAACTAAGCAGCAAAGAATTGTAACTGACAATTTGCTGCTAAAATACATAGTCCCTTGTAAAACCTATTGATTAATGAAGTCTCTCTACCAGCATAAGAAAATACACACACAAGAGAGGGAAGCAAACTCGAGTAAATACTCTCATTTAGAAAACTCAGCATCATGCAGCATTTAATCTGTCTGCTATTCAATAAGAGCAGCACACACAAGTAACTTTTCTCTTTTGTTATTACTCACCTGGAGCTATTAATCATCAGACTACCAACAAGAGATCAAAAGGAGAGAGGAGAAATGATGAGCCTATTTCTCTATTGATGCCGCTCTGAGGAGGGCACTGAAAGCCACGGGAGGGGTGCGGAGCAGCCTGGCAGCCCTGGCGGAGGGGGGCCACAGCGAGGGTATGCACCAAACAGAGAAGAGGTTCACTCTTCTTGCAGCAGAGATATAGGGTGCCATCAGCAGGACCCTGAAGTCACCGTCCTTGACAGCCAACGTTTTTAGTACAACACTGCCATCTATCGCCTTTAAGTTCCAGGTTTGAAGGAGGCTGGATATTACAACGTGATCTGTCTTGTGAGATGGTCCCAGATCTGAAAATGTGCAGCACCTCACTAACCAAGCACTGCAGAAGTTACAACCTAGACACATCCTTTGAGTTTCCAGCCCAAGCTTACTGTTGTGCCAAGGCTGTGTAATGGAAGAGAAGCTGAGCAGGCTGGGCATGTGCAGATAAGGCAATACAAAAAAGGAGAGGTGCTCTAACTGTTCTGTTCTGACTAAACCCTTCTGAACCACCCTGCATTAACCTTTTGATTACCAAACTGAAGTGGAGATTTATCCAGGAGATGTACAATGGAGGACCCAGAAGAGCTCACTTCAACTGTCTTGTCAGAGCGATACTAAATAATCCAAGGGTCAAAGGATCAAGAGGCCTTCTTGTACAAATGACTGTCTGATTAATAGAATATTAAATCATACTAAAGCAATACTTTAGCTGAGTGTAAATGCAGGCAAGTGCTTTTGCCTCTTTTCAAAAAACCCGTTTGCAAAGTTCAATCACTACTTTCTGTTCAGGCTGGAATGCACATTTCTTCATTCATTCTTGCATGGCATTATACAGCTAGATAAACATAGATATGCATAGATATGGTGCTTCCAGAGAGAGAAAAAGATTCTGGGGCTGGTCAAGAAACACAGACCCAGATGCAATTGATGACTCCTTCAAGTTTCATTTTTGAAAAAAAGGAATAAGCTGTGTACTTCAGTCTCTTGGAGAAACAGATTTAATTAGGCCCATATGAGGAGAGAACAAAGAGAATTGCACTTTTGTATTGGCAAAGAGTGGATCAGAACACAAAAATATGTAGCATTAACAATATTAAATCTTTTATCCACAGGAAGGCCAGGTCCAGAAAGTGTAAAATATTCAGTTGAAATGTATCCGTTTTTTTCCTTTCTCAAACTTCAGGCAGTGCTGTCCTATCAATGTTATTAAAAGTCTTACATTAGATGTAATTACCTTAAAAGGTTTTTCCTTTTGAAATGGACTTGTTTAAAGCTCTCTTCTCACCCGCACTAGCTACCCACATGTTCTCAGTTCTATGAGAAAACACATTAACTGTGGGTCAAAGGTCCTAGAGTTAGAGAGAACTGATAGGGAGGATATTCTAAGCCACATGAAGGCATATTTAATCTCTCTGGGAATTCTGGAGATACACTAGACAATTTTCAGTAGGATAATTTGCAAAAAATGTCACCCAAATAGTTTTATGGTGGAGGAGCTCTTTTCACAGAGGCAGCCAGCTCCACATGTCCTGTAGGCTCCCTCAGCTCACCTGCCTCTTGGTCATTCTGTTTCATATTTGAATTTTTCCTCTATAGTTTCTATATGAGAATTATTTTATGATCCATCTTCCTCACAAAAAATTATTTTGTTTCCTTGATTTTCATTCTGCTACAAGGGCCTTTCCCAGTTTATATTGCTTACCTACAATTTTTTGGTGTTTAGATGTTATTATTTTTAAGAATTGAGGAGGAGTGTAGAGGACCAATGAAAAGGGAAAAAAAGCAATGAAAAAATGAGAAGAATAAGAAGAGACACTTGGTAGTGCCACTAAATAATTTTAAAAAATTTAGGATATATTGATGAAATATTAAAACAGCTGCAATTCTTCTGCCTGATAGACTCTTTTGTATCCTAGGCCAATAAAACTTAGTGTGAGCTCAAACTTCTTCAGCCCAGAATATTAACAAAATGACTCTCTGAGGGCTCCATTACTATAATAGCATGGTGAGGATTTATCTGCTTTTCATGTGTGTTCATGAGTGAAACTTCTGTATTCTATTCTATATGGGGATTTACTTCATCAATGATATTAGAATGCCCTTGCTTGGATTTATTAAGATTTGATCTTAAGTATTCATCCAGAACTATTACAGACCCAGCTGATGTTTGGTGTGTAGGACCCAGCTAACTATGAATGAGTTGCCTTTTTTAAGACATCTCTGCTCTCCCACATGATTTCCCCAAAGGAAAAAATTCTAACAGAGCTTCCACTAACCAACCTTCATGAGCTATATCGACTCTAGCACTGTTGTGAAAAATAAGAGTGCATTCAAAGTAAGATTTGACAGTCTAAGCCAACCAGTATTTTCCCAGATATAGAGGTTTACATGTAAACATTTCAACCATAAAGTTAGTCATTGACTTGCCTTGTCAGAAAAGCCTTTTCAGTTTTGCCTCTGTGTGTCTTACTGTTTCCGGGTATTCAGTCCAACAGCTTCACACTACCTGAAAGTGAAGGAATGAAAATGAAAAGGGACCAAAAACTTTAGGCAATCCAAAGCACAAAGAAAGACCTCTTGTAGTAATTTTTAAGGTTAGAATGCTTACATAATTAATCCATATTGGAGGGAAAGGGGAGGTTCCAGAGGTTTTTAGTGGTTGTTGATTTTGTGAAGGGTACACTTATCCAAATGTGTTTACTGTCATCTAAGAGGATAATTCCCTTCCTCTTATCTTCCACTATCCACAAAAAAGGAAATCTTGATCATCACCAAGTCATGGATCTTCCACAAATCATAACAATTTTTGCCTGTTTTTCCAGGTGTTTGTGTATGAGACTGATTTTCTTCAGCCTGAATCAGCTTTGAAGTGCAGTCATTTTTGACTTTAGCATTAACTGAAAGAGAAAGAGAACATAATCTGTCACATACCTGCTCCTTCACTTTTGTTTGGTTACACTACAGGAATACTGAAAGCTAAACTAACAGTGCAGCTGGTGCAATAGGCAGTTCCTGACTGTGGCAGGGGTAGGGGAGGCCAGGACTTGACTCAGGCTGGTGATCACCATGCCAGTCAAGAAGTCAGGCCACAGGTCAGAAACATCAGGATGCTTTGCCTGGCACTACTATAGTAGAAGCCAACAACCTTTGACCATACCTCACGTAAGGTCGAAGAACCCCAGGCTGAGTTTATGTACAGCCCTGGGTCTATGGGTAGGAGGGGGAGACCCTGGGTGAGCCTGGCCTCTCCAATTAAGGCCCTCAGGGACCCTCAAAGTTGCCTTGAATATTTTTTTAGCCAAGGTAAGTGATATTATTTTTACAAGCCCTAGGGACTTTTTCCTCCATGGAGTTGTTCAGCCGTTTTCTGATTCTTTGCAAGATTAGAGGGGCCTAATTCATAGTATCACCTTTAACTGGCAAAACTAGACCTGAGCACCACCTGACTTAAAGACTTAATCTTGGCTCT
The DNA here is from genome assembly GCA_013389985.1 of Dryoscopus gambensis. NCBI lineage: Eukaryota > Metazoa > Chordata > Aves > Passeriformes > Malaconotidae > Dryoscopus > Dryoscopus gambensis. Next base: position 4,509 of record WEIT01024831.1, on the reverse strand, counting down.
TTCATCTCTGAAAAAGATCAAATTCAGATTTATTTTTGTTATGTAGCTACAAGAAAAAATATCAGAGCATTGATGTTCAGGTTTTCAGTACTGCATTAAATTTTCAATTTTAAGTTGATATTTTTAATTCAAATTTGTTCCTAATGCAAAAAAGCTTTTTTTTTTCCCTAATGCTTTGGAAGCTCAAAACCAAATATACTCAAACATTTCAGTTTTCCGTGAAATGCAGGTAAATATGCTCAGCATGTTGACCAAAGGTATAATTTCCTAACTTTTAACAACCAAAGGGAGTAATTTAGTTACAGAGATTCAGCTGTTTTCAACACTTCATGTGTTTCTGTAGGAACTTTGGAATCTGGTTAACTGCAGCTGCAACCTTTGCAAGTGCATAAGTTGTCTAAAAGGCACCCACATCTTGGGCAATTCCTTATCACTGGGTGCAGTAAGCGCTGGGATGAAGGTGGATACTCTTTCTCTCTGGCACTGTGATGCCCGAAACTCTTGGCTTCACAGAGAGGCAAAGCTGAGCTTTGCAGCCCAGATGACAATAATATTCCTTGGCTCCAAGTGTTACCTGGTCTCTAGGGAGGATGTAAAGGGCTTTTTACCCCACCAATATCCAGGTTCTGTCAAACCCCACAGCAGTGCCTTTCAGAGCCTGTGCTCCTAGTCTGCACCGTAAGCACCTTAGTCAGTTTGTAAATAAAACACTATATGAGAAAAGAACACTAAAGTGGTTAAACATGAATCAACATTACTAACTCTGTGACAGTTTCTGCCTCATGAGAAAAAAACAATCAGATGGAGCACATTCATCGCCTCCATTTCTAAAGTTTCTATGACAGTTTTGGTAGCTGGTCTTTTAGAATTCATTTCTTCCAAGTCAGGTCAATCTCACACTCTGGCCATTTTGATCTGTAGTCTCTTAGATTAATACTGCATAAACAACTCCAATTATCACAGCTCACATCAAAAGCTTTTAGAGTAAGGGTAATTGAGTCAAACTGTGCCACTGATAGAGACATACAGAGTGGCATCAGGGTGGTATTTGAAAGTCTCCCAAAAATCACAATATATGGACTAGAAAACACAATAAATTTAATTTTAAAGGTATTCAGCCTGTTTCTGATTCTTTTCAAATACTCTAGCCATCAGTCAATAGAAAAACTGTAGACTTTTTTTATGTAGATTCAAATAGAAAAGAAGATTTTGTGGTCTGGATATTTTAAAAATACATGTGGAACATAATTCTATTCCAGTAACAATACATTTTCTGTGAAATAGAAAAGCTCATTTTGCAGAGATAAGAATTTCAAAGTTCATCCAAAGCTAGTAGTGAGAAAAGATCTGAACCCAGAGGATAAATATCTGCAAAACAATATGTATTCTTTTATTATATAATTTAAAATATCTACTTGAAATGATAATATTGCTGGAAACCTTAAGAATATTTCTTATCACCAAATTTTTTAAGTATGTAAAACAGCAAAACAACAAAACATTATGTAGATAATCTTCGAGAATTCATCACATTCTCTGATACGTTTGGTTTTCTAGTTGAGTAGCTCCACATAAGCTGTCAAATGTGTGATATAACTAACTTGATAAGGGCCAAAGCCAGCAGCATAGCACAACCAAATGACAAAGGAGTGGGTCCCCAAATGTGAACTGCCAACGGTGAAAGAAAGTTGTTTATCTGGAATTCTGCAAGAACACTGACCTGCTTGAAGACCATTCCTTTTTTTTTTACGAGACAAATACTCCTTGTTGGGATCTCCACTTGAAATATGGCCTGCACTGTCTTAACTGTTTCTGGCTTTCCTTTGGCTAATGATCTTTTCCACTCCTGAGGGAAAAGAAACCAAGCTGTGATTCCCTTTAGGAAGCTGAAAGTTCAAACAGGTAGAGAAGAACAGCAGCCACTGTGTGACAGTGATGCACGATGTTGTCATAGTATATAGAAGGACATCCACCTAGTTTATCAGGATAATCTATATAGTTCCCAACAGGAGTAATATGGAATGTTACTACATTTATATACTATGTTATACAGTGAACTTTTATGAGCTAAGTCACTTAGTAATTTAGAAGTTATTATTTTCTACTGCATCCATGAAAACAGCATCATGATGAGATAATCAAGAGGCATTTTCCATGCAGTTTACACAAATGAAATCTCTAGTGTCAGTTTTAAATAAAGTTGAAAGAAAAGGGAACTGCACTTTGTTCTGCCTTCAGTGGAAATTCTACAGAGAGAGGTCATCAGCAATGTAGCTTGTCTATTATATATAGCACATTTCAAAGGTCTGTGCAACAGCCTGGATTGCATTTTGTTTCACTTTACAGCAAAAGAGAATTAGAATTTCTTACTAAATACTAAGGGGCAAAATTATGTCCAAATAAAGGACCCCAACACACCTGGTTCTGTGACATTGTAGTTCCCCATACGTGTGCATGTCCACCACTGGTACTACTGGCATACGTGGTAAAGTTTGTACATTTTCAAACACTCTGATAAAGTTCTTGGTAACATTTGATGTACTACAGTAATTGCTATGCTAAGCCAGAAACTGAAAAGTGTAATGATGAGTGTGCAACCAGAAATTCCAGTGTGCCTCCAGAGGGTCATAGCAGATCTGAAATGTGTCCCTTCAGAAGTGCTAGACTTAAAGAGAAGCATCAGATCTTCTTTGTCTACGTGATCAACATGCAGCAGATGGACTTTTTTCTGTTTCATTCTATTTCTGTCTTTCTCAGATATACGGCAAAAAGTCCACAGCCATCAATATATTAGGTCATCTCCTGTCACTCAGCAGCAAGAGCCATGTCAGAAAGGAGAAGCTTTAAGAGTTTTCTTACTTCTCCTGTGCTTTCCAGAATCTATCTCTGGGTCACATTTTTCTGTGTAAATTCTGAGGTTTGATAAAGAATTGTCTCCACTCCTTTAACAAAACTCTAATCTCTTCAGCGTTTGTTATGCTGTCTCCAGTGTTCCTCTGCTGAGCATGGTTTGCAGCAGAACTGGGAATTATAGGGTCTAATTCACTGCCGCTGTGCAGTACACCATTTATTATTTCTTCAGGCTTTTCCTTTCTTCTCCATTAAGTAGAGGCAATCCTAAATCACAAGGTATATGACTATGAAGCATTTTCAGATTCAAACTTCATATTATGTTCCTTTTCAGGAAAGAATCTTTAGGCAGGAAAGCATCTTCAAAATAGTAAGAGTATACTTCACATCAGTGACTGACAAACTGTATAAGAAAGCTGGAAATCTACTGTATAGCCTTTCTTCTACCATATTATAAAAACTCTGGCATCCTTCATTTTGCCATTCATTTTAGGAAGTTTTTATCCTTGAAGAGAAGCCAGCTCACACTTCAGCCCCTAGCTGGTGGAAGGGAGGTGGATGATTGTTGAGATCAAGAACTGAAAGTGTAGCTTCTACTTAGAGAAATGCAACTGCGTTAGAATGTGAACTGCTTTATAACCTCAGATTTGCAGCTATCTTTCTGCTAGTTAAAGGATACAGGTACTTGGGAAAAGTGAGGAGAAGTGGAAGCGCTTTCAGGGGGCTTTATTTTGACCCCATTGCCCAGCTGTGATTTTGAGCTCTGACAGATATGTCAAAAAACAGGTTAGGGCGTTCCCTCCTGTCCACCTATGCTACATAGGAGATTTTCTGCTTGTGCTACATATTAAACAAGAAATTCTTTTTCTTTTGTTCCTCTCAGTAATGGGGTTTGAACTGGGACATAGTCATGCTACACCAGTGTCTTGGATCTCTCCTCAGTGATTACTAAAACTATTAGTTTTCTTTTGGGCTAAATTCCCTCGGTCTAGCAACCAATGGCACTGGGATAATTCATACATGTTGGATTTATTATCTGTGGTTACCTGGTTGTATCATTTTTCTGCATGCTGAAATGGAGCATAATTGGGCTATTTCTCATAACAAATGGAGTGTGCCTGTGAAGAAGGAAGTTGGTCTACATCAGGTTTTGCCTCACTATTTTTAATAGCTCCAGGAGAGCATGGGTTTCATTTCTCTGTTGGGGTCTTTCCAGACTAATGTTTTTCTGGTTTTTTAGTGTCACAGAAGTTGGTCTCTGTTATATTTTCCTGAGTGGCAAAGTATAAGTCCTGGTTATTTTTTGCATTGCTTCACAAGGTGAACAAGAAATATTCTTGCAAGAATATCTGGGTTTATTT
>WEIT01024802.1:0-24836 GCA_013389985.1 Dryoscopus gambensis | reverse complement strand
GCGTAGGGCCAGCGTCAAACCACGACATCTCTTCACTAGTTTTGTTGTTAAGTCTTACCCTCATCTTTGTACGTGTAGCATCTCCTGTAGAAACTGATGAAGTTATCGGGTGGATTAACTTGCTCTGATATTAGCCAAGATCATATCTCCTTTAAAGAAGAGGGACTTCTTGTGACTTTTTAAACTACATATCCCCGCCAAAGTGGAAATTTGGCGGTGAGTCTGTGGAGCGGGAGGTGACAGGAATGTCTCAGATTTATCACTTGCTTGTTTTCTCATGCAAAGCTGAGCCGGATTAATTTTTTATTTTAAGTATTTTAGTTATTTTTGTCACCTGACTAAAGGCTGGTCATGCTCAAAGGAAAGGCTTCTTGAAGAACAGGAGACCAGCGATGGCTGGAGGAACCTTAGTGACCCCGTCACTGAAAATTCCTTACTCCCAAGGGTGTTAAAGGAGAGGGATTACCCAGAGAGGAGTCAAGGGGGAAAAGTGTCTTACCTCAAACCATTCCAGGATTCCATGACTCTTACTGAGATCCAGACCAAACCCTTGCACTACTGCAGTATTGTTACTAGAAATATTTTACTTTTCTCTTGATACAGTTAATTGCATTATTTCAGAGTCTTTTCTTTTTCAGTTAAATTCTGAAATTGAAATACTTAAGCCTTCCTTTGAAATAATTTTTAATTGCATTCTAGAAACAGTTCTGTGAAGTCATGAATTCAAACATTTCTCTTTACTGTGTTTTCACTGATAGATGTGAACAACAGACTTGGAAGTTTGGGTTAAAATCTTTGCTGTCTAGGTGAGAATAGGCAGTATTTAAAATTTTTTTTCAGTTATGTCCTGAAATTAAAATATTAATCTGCTTTTGCCAGTTTTGTTAGAAATAGTTTTTTTTACAGAAGTTACTTCTGTTGACTCTTTTATTCCAAAGCACAGAGATTTTTTTTTTCCCTATATCCATAATTATAAACCTAATGAGCCTATGCCAGGCTTCTTCTCCCTCAATTTACCAAGGACATTGAAAGCAAGAAGAAAGGGCGTGAAACCCCGTCTGTAACTCACTCTGCAGTGAAAACCATGGAGTTCACCACTGCTGCTGACCTGTGTCAGCCAATCCCGGGCATGGCACTTCCCTGGCGCTCCAGGAGGGATATCAATCCTTCCAAGCACACAATAAACCCTTCCCAGTATCGCCAGCCGGTTGGATGTGTTACTGCAATCCTTGCAGACATCCCCGAATTCGGCACTTTGTCGCTTTTTGTCTGCGGTGCATCCACTGAGTTTTGTAAGTGACACTTGGATTTCAATCTGTTCAGAACAGGACTAGGGAGCTGTTGTACCAGGAGCCTTCTGAGTACAAATCACATCCATTTGATGCAGGCATTTCTCATAAAATTCATAAGAACCACCAAACAAGCAGAAATTCTAAAACTCCTTGCATTTCATTGCAATCTGCACATCTGAAATACGTGGATATAATTAAAATAGAAGAGTTTAAAGTAGAAGTATTGGAGAGTCTGTTCAGAAAATACAGAATATTCCATTAGAAGATGAAAAATTCTCTTTGAATTTCTTTAGGCAGATGGAAGATTTAAAATACAGGTCACCTACACACTGGGAAAAGCCTATTCCACTCACCCTGTAGGAATTAGCAGCGATGAATCCTTTTCTGGTGGATTTCCTGAGCCCAATCTCTCTTCCTCCTGTTTATTTCTCCCTGAAATTCAGGGAATTTGGTGTAAAATCGCAGTGTATGGAGAAGGAAGGTGTTGATGGATGGACTTACTTTGCTGCAAGAGTTAAAGCGGCTTAGCCCAGGACCTAAGCCATTCCTGCAGTGAAACCTCCTTGGGGGGCTATAAGAGAGCTCAAGTTTAAACATTTTTTTTTCCATTTTTTAGTAGTTTCATAGATTGTTTGCCTCATCTTTCTCCTCCACACAGATATGTGGAAGGAAAACCACCGAATCCATGTTGTCTATGGACACTGTGTTTTCTGCTTTTTGCCAGCAGTCCCATTGTGCATAACAAGATTTATGCTGTTAGAAAGCCCCAAAATGCACTCAGCAGCTCTTCTGTGCCTGTTCTTTTAGCCCTCCTGGTATCAAGCACAGCCATTTGTTTTCTTGAATTTTAACCCAATTGTAGAAATGCACCTCAGGGTCCAGCAAGAATGCGATTATTTTTGTCCTATTTACAATGTCTCCAGTCACTTTTAGGTTGCAAAACTGCAAACAAGGAAAACACAGCTTTTTAATCCACTGTTAAAACTTTTTTTTTTTTTTACAGTTTTGAACAAAAAACCAGAGCCTAGCATTAAATAATATCTAAATGTTATGTTCAGTTTTCAGCCTGGGCTCAAGGAGTTGTAGGAGGGACAGATGTGCTGCCAAAACATTTGTCTTGTTCCTTCTCAACTTGCATTCTACAGGATATAATCCCTGGGAGTGTAACCCCATCCCTGGAAGTGTCCAAGGCAGGGTTGGATGGGGCTTGGAGCAATCTGGGCTGGTGGAAGGTGTCCCTGCCCATGGCAGGAGGTGGAACTTGATGGGATTTGAGGTCCCTTCCAACCCAAACCATTCTGTGATTCTGGGATTCCATGAAAATCTTCATGCATTTAAAACTGTTTCACTTGCAGTTTGCTCTCTATTCTCATTCTAAAAGAACTTTGAGGTTAGCAGGAAATACATTTATGTTTTCTCAAGTCGATCAAGTTCAAGCAAAGATGTTGCTAGTTTGAAAAATACATAGGTATAAAAATATATATAAAGTTCTAAGAAATTCCAGTATTTGCATAGGATTGTTCTATTTTATTTATCTAAATAGCAACACAACAGAAGGACTGAATAAATAATTGGGGGAAAATAATGAAGACAAAAATGGAGAGAAAGAGATTATAGTGATCAATAGATTGTTGTTCTTTTTCTTCCATCCTTCCCAAAGTTATGCAGCCACGCAAAATGATTTAGCCCTGCATTAATGGGAAACAATACAGAAATATGTCAGCCACGTGCCTTGTTTTCCTAGTAACAAAACCCAGCAATTGCTGGAACAAAATACTCTGCTGTCAGTGGAGAACAATAGAGCGAAAGCAACAAATCAAAGCCTTTGCTCAGTTTTTATCCTCCCGAAGGAAAGAGAAGGCAGAGCTTTGCTGTGATCCCGTGGCACTTCTGTAGTTCTGCTCCTGCTTCTGATGTTCCGTGAGGTCACTGCAGCATCTGCCCATCTTTTAAAGGGGAGCCAGACACTTACATCCCTCGTAACTATTTTGATCATTTTCCACGCACTTGAAGAATCAGGAGGAAAGATCAGATGATTTCTTTCACTCCTGAAAAAGGAGAGAGAAAGCTCCCCCGCTAATGAGATCGCTGATGCCGTTCCAGTATTGATTGCTGCGCATCAGCCAGCTCGGGGCATGCTGCTGGACTCCCCAGCACAGGCAGCTCGCTGGGAAAGGTTCAGATATGGCTGGGAGGCTCTTCAGATTTGGGAAATTCAGAGCAGGATCTGTACTGTTTGAAGCAGAGGGGAAGAGGGTGAGGGAGGAGTGTCACTTGCCAAGCTCAGCCGCTCCAGCTGAGCAGACAAAGCCTCAGTTTGGCACATCCACACAGGGAAACATCGGGCTCAGGCACTGGGCCACCTATTGCCCTGCACCAAAACTTAAAGTAAGCTTTTTTTTCCTGAGGAAGAACCTGCAGGCAGGTGTAAACTCTGCGTTTCAGGAACTACAAATACTGCAATGTCATCAATCTTAAAGGAATATATGATTTTTTATTCCTTTTCTCTGATTTCAGACAGAAACTATTTCTTCAATATTCAGTATATTAATCAAGGTATAGGTGTTTTTCACAACTAATTTAATAATTAGTCATAACAATAATGGTGTAACAGCTACAATAACTGTTTTCTTTGCTGCCTCAGATTACCATTATTATTTGAAGTTTTAAACCTTTCCTTGTTTAAATAACATCCTTAAACAGATCCCCGTTTTCTCAAGCTTTATAAGAAGTGTCAAACCCTGTGATATCATTGACATCAACCCGTCTTTGCTTGCAATTTGCTTTGCATTTGAAAGGAGATATTACTGCAGAGATGTTTTGAGGGGCTCATTTCACAGTTGTCCATGAAAACCACGAAGTAAATTGTGTTTCAGCAGTGACATTTAATAAAAGCCTGTAATTTTTTACTTTCCTGAGTGCAACAAGCTGGAGCAGTGCTGTGTTTTCTTTGGCCGGAGCCGGGGAGGTGGTTTGGCAGGTGGGGAAAACAGGGACCATGCCTGCACATCCTCGGTGCAGAACACAGCTCACAAACACGAGAGATGGAATAATTAATCCAAACAAAGTAAGACTGAAAGGTCAGCTGAGCTGATGGGCATGTTTTGCAGCATACCAATTTCAGAAATGGTGTTGAACTTGTGCAGGTTAGGCGGTGCTGGAAATGCCACCCATCTGCTCGTGCTGAGCTTCGGCTCTGGGCGTTGGACTTACACAGCTGAGGATCAGCCACGCATGGAAAGGAACAGCAAAGATAATTTTGTAAGGGGGGGGAAGCTGAAAGTTTAAGTTCTCCCTGTTGTAGAGGTCTTAATCATTCATGCTGCTGCTAATAGTAAATTAAGTCTTTAAATGTCAGACCATTGTTGTGCATCTTTCCCACATCAGAACCAAGGAAAATCTCTTGTTACTGGCATTCAGCCACTAGGAAAGCAGTCTCCAAGAACAGTTTTCCCTGTTGCTGGTCTGGAAAAGATGGAAAGCTGTGCCCTTGCCAGCCTCATTCCTCTGAGATGAATGCTGCATTCCACCCTACTTGGACGTAATATAAATTAATATATAATTGACATAATATAAATCAATATATAATTAATTCATATTTTGGTCAAAACCAGTATCCAAAACGGATTTGACCACAAAGTTTAAACCATGGCCACTGGTGATGGCTTTTTTCCAGGTTAGAAAATAGGTGCATTAACAAGACAAAAGGGAAAAAGCTGAAAATAAATACGCTTAGTGTTTTCACCCATGTCAGTAGAATACAGCGGCTTTAAGATGAAGGAGGGGAGATTTAGATGGGATATTGGGAAGGAATTGCTCCCTGTGAGGGTGGGCAGGCCCTGGCACAGGGTGCCCAGAGAAGCTGTGGCTGCCCCTGGATCCCAAGGCCAGGTTGGATGGGGCTTGGAGCCACCTGGGCTAGAGGGAGGAGTCCCTGCCCATGGCAGGGGTGGCACTGGATGGGCTTTGAGGTCCCTCCAACCCAAACCATTCCGTGACTTTATCAACAACAAATTCTCTGGCAACAAAAAACCCCAGAGAATCAGCAGTTCTCATAATGACTACAACTGTCACTTAAAAATACTTACCCTATGAAATATTTACACCTTAAAATGAGATGTGAGACTAAACATAAAAACCAGACAGAAGGAAACATTAATTTTAAATATGTGCTGTATATAATTGGAGATTAAAATATTACAGCAAGTCATTTTTTCTTGATGGGAGACACTGTTCTCCAAGCTGCCTCGTGAGGAAATATGACAGTTTTGACAGAGCACATTTTGCAAACACAGGTAGCAATTTTGATAAAAATACACAGAATTCTAGTTTTATTCTTGTCAAATAATGATATGTTAAATTTTCATTTAAAGATTACAGCTGTGTTGGTATAAGTCAGTTCCTGTTAAATAAGTAAAATCAATCCAAGAATTAAATATTTGGATTTTATTAAAATAGACTGCCATTTCTATAGAATGTATTTTAGCTACTCAAAACACATATTTATTTAGAGATTTTGTAGGTTTTCCTAGTTTTCCTTTGGACAGAAGCTATTGCTCTATCAGCATTGCACCACTTATGTCCTGAATTCAGTATGTTCAAATATCAGAGTGCCAAGGCTGAAGCCAAAGATTTCCTACTTGAAACACCTAATGATGTCACAGTCCAGCTTTAGAAGCCCCATCATTGCAAACTCTCCTTAGATCAAGCAAAATAATAAAACATTAGTGAGATTAGTTCATCCCCGTTGTCTGAGTCACATATTTTTTCCATGAATTGCTAAACACTAATATTTTACTCATTCTTTGGGCCAGCAACAATTCTTTAGTGCGACACAGGGTTTGTTTTGGTCTTTGATGCAGCTCAAACAAAGATCTTGCAGAATAATAATGCCATTTAATTGTATTCATCACCTAAATGAGTCAGTGTGCAACAAACCTAATCAGCTCCCCTTTTATTCCTGCAATCAGGTGTGGCAGCGTGGTTTTCCTCCCACCGCAGAGCGCTGGATCCCAGTTAATCAGAGCACTCCAGCTTCTCCTCACTCCATTTAAACCCCGTGCTGAGCGCTGCCTCTGCTGTGTCCTGGTGTCCCTGTTTGAGACAAAATTCAGAGCAACATCTGAATTTGAGCATCCTCTCTCAGAAGGCAGGTTTCAGCCACCCCTCCCCCAGCAGGTTCGGGAAAGAAATATTCCTCAGAGGAAAGAAAGAAACCTGTTTATTTAACAAACACACAGGAGAAGAATAAAACTGCTAAATAATAAAACCTCTTGCTGTGGAGAGAAATGTGGGAAGATTTTAAAGTCTTTCTGTGGGTGTGGTCTCTCTCCTCTTTGGAGCTGGGTCAGCGTGGGCCCTGCTCCGCGCCTCCTGGATGATGTTTTGGCGTTGTTGCACAGTTCCAGAAGAAAAGAAGAAGAAACCAAAGTCCCAGGGAGAAGAAAGTTCAACTCTGCGTCTCTCTGTGGAGAAAACAGAGCCGAGAGCTGGCTGAAAAGCAGGAAGGGCGCTTCCCCTGCTCCTCTCACCGCGGCNAAGGGCGCTTCCCCTGCTCCTCTCACCGCGGCAGGAGAACGCGGAGCAGAGTGACCTTGGAGCACAGGGCTGCTTGGAAAAGTTCATCTGGCTTTTTTTTCTTCTTCTTTCTCTTGCACACAGCTTTAAAGGCACAGAAAGGCACAAGAATCATGCCTGGGCATGGGGCAGGTGATATGGGATACAACATCATAAAGTCACCCCAAGACACCTGGGATTTACTGCCACAAATAAACTGCAGCTCATTCCCATCGAACTGGGCCCTGTTCCCATGTTCACACGTTGGCCTGAGCACAGGGGCGTGGGGATTCAGCTGCCCTGCAGCTGGAGGTTGGTTATGGCAGCGCTGGGGGATTTTGGGAGCACTCCCAGGCATTGTTGGGGTGTCTATGCAGGGGCAGGAGTTGGACTTCATGATCCCTTCCAGCTCAGGACATTCTGTGATCCCATAATTCCATTGCAGCAGCAGCTAATAATGACAATTTTGTCCCTAGCCTTTGCCAAAGGAATGATTTCAGCTCTCAGCACACGAGGAGCGGGGTAAAGAGACATTCTTCAGTTACAACCACAACAGAGTCATGGAGCTCTATCACTAAAATATCTATATACATTTATCTATAAGCTACGACATCATTAACTGACTTTCATAAAACCTTTTTGCAAATAACTTCATCCTTCTGGGGAGCAGCAAATATCACACTAACACACCCACAGCGAGGAGGGCTGAAAGGGAGTTTCTCCCGGTTAACCATGTAAGAAGGATGGATTTTGTCTGAGGTGAAGAATGCTTCAGGAAGAGCTAAAGCTGAAATGATGTTAAACTGTAAATTAGTAAAATCATTATGCTGCCTTCTCAGTACAAATTGATATTAATGTTGTAGCACTGTGACTCATCTGAACACGTTTCAGGAGCAGCAGCCATGTCCAGAGGGGATTTTTGTTAGTTTCTCTATTTGTTTTGTTGGGTTTTAGAACAGGCATGGGCTTACAAGCTGTTCAGGGTCTGTATTCCATGTTTAGAAGGTATAATCTGCTTTGTACCTACTGACTCTCTTTCCTTGGGATATCAAATTTCCTCTCTGGGACATAAAAATAAACATGCATTCATGGTATAGACGAGATGCAGATGTCCTATGTGTACCAGGCAAGCATCCTGATTTTATAATTTCTATATCCTTTGAAAAAATAGGTTTATGTGCCCGTGGTGATATCAGCAATTCCTGACTTTTAATGGAAGATTTAGGGACTGACAAACACTGCACATGTAGCAGCCCTTCTCTGGAATAAAGATGTTCTTCTCACAATTCCAGTGAAAACACGATGCATAATAACAGCAACAGCAATAACTGAGGTACCCTCCAATAATAATATCATTTAAAAAGCTAATACTTGATAAGAAAAAGGAAATGAAGGAAAATTAATAGCAGTATTATTGACAGACTGAATCGTGACCTATTGTTGTGCAGACACCTGACTTTTACACGGCTGTTCCAGGAAAATTACAAGTTTTATTTCCAAGCAGGCTTGTCTTGGACATCATCTTCGTTTTGTAAGCAGCAGGGCAAAGTTTCAAAGAAATGCTGTTCTACTTATGAGCACTTAATAATATAGCCTCAGTATTTAACATTATTTCCAGAAAACCACTCTCTTTGCCAAATTCAGCCGGGCATGGTTCTACAGAGGGTTCAGAGCACTAACTAGAAAAAAGAAGGTAAAAGGCAAAGTAAATTGTAATTATGTCTTGCCATATGGCCCTTGTATAAGGAGGAAGAGGTTTCTCAGCATATATTTTTAATTCAAAATGAGCTACCCTTAGTAATAGAGCAGCAACAACAGCTTGAAGAAAATGTGTGACCCTAAAAGTCAGGTGGGTCACTGCTGCCTGGGACATCCATTACTAATTACCTTGATCAGACAGGGGTGATTAATGGACTTCAGGTGTTCCGGCAGGACGAAGTGAAAACATTTGAGGCTTGGCTGAACCTCAGAGGGAGAGGAGGGGTTGTTCTGAAACTCAATTACACAAGGTTAAAGTTTCAGTGAAGAATATTGCTGTGAAACTTGGGACAGGCTTCCACCTCCTCAGCAGCCGCCACAGAGGGGCTGGATTTTGTCTGTTAACCTGTTCCATGTCTGAAAGAGAGAGATTTCCTGGGAACTTGGGCAGCAATCTGGGCAGCGTCCTGTGCAGCTCAGCAGCCAAAGTGACTGCTCCCCAGCAGGATGGGGAGGAGGGAGAATGTCACTTTGGGAAATGCACTGCCAGGGATCCTTGGACAACGTGAACTGTCCAGAAGAGGAAAAAAGGAGAGAAGAAATAAAGGCAAGTCACGTTTTTATTTCTGTCCATAGTCTAGTGTAGCAAAAGGTAAATTTGGTGGGACTCAGTGGGCTTTGGGGAAATGGTGTAAACTGCAGGCACCTCTCCCGTGCAGGGATTCTCCAGAGCCAAAGGTTTTCAACACGATGGTTATGGTGGTAGAAAATCTTGTTCCATGTCATTTCCCCTTGGCATCTACTCGAGGTCAGCCTGATATTCCCCAGCTGGAAGGTAATTCCCTCCCACCTTTTCCCCATGAAGAACAAAGGCACCTGGAGTCACTCTCCCAATGTTAAATACCCACGTATTGATTCCATGAAAAGCACCTAGGAACAAGCATTACCCTTCTGAGGGCTGATAGCTTCTTTCCATGAGAACTTTCTCTTCTTCAAAGCAGAAACGAGAAGAGATTGCCTTTCTGTGTTCTTGGCAGTCTTCCTCTTGGGCTTTGTCCTTCAGCCTCCCTAGCCCCTGTAAGCTCCCCTTGTGCTGGTGGAATTTGGTGGAAAATCTGGCCGGAAGTGTCCCTGTGCTGCACACGGACACTTCTGGCCAGATTTTCCCCCAAAATCTCTATTTTTTTTCTAGAATTGAAACCAAACAGAGCCCAGCTCTCCTTTCCCCTGGCAGCTCAATGCCAGGCGCCTCAGCACGGTTAATTCCAGGCCTGGGATGGTACAAGCTCAGTACCCTGACTGCAGATTTTAGTTGTATATTGCGGCCTGTACTACTTCCAAGGAAATGTGTGGAATATAAGAAATGACTGCAACTGGGGCTGCAATACAAGAGCAAAGTAATTATTTCAATTTCCTGTTACAGATTTCTGTTAAAACCCGCCTGGCTGAAAAAGAGAAACATTTAAATGAACAATTTTCTGTTTGTGCAATTTGTGTACAAACAAGTCCTTTAAAACAAAGATCAAGGTTGGCTTTTTCTTATACTGATAAGGTTTATTTTCCTCACACACCAACAGTCTTTCATTTTCCCAACAAAATATTTGATTTCTTCTGATTGAGTTTCTTGATTTGCCTCTGTAAGTGGCCCTCATGAGGTTTATCAAGTGCTGTAATCTTTAACAATAAAAATCAATGGGTGTTGCCTTTTTTTTTAAATAAAGTGGATTTTTGCATATAATTCCAGCCAAATTTAAGGAAATATTCCAGCAACACCATTTTTCAAAGAATTCAGTCTGACTCTTATTTTCAGTGTTCAGAAAGGCATCTCCCCATAAAACATTGCCTTGACATTTGCAGTCTAAGGAATGTAAGACAAAACAAGATCAATAACAATATTATTCAATAAAATGAGTGATATTTCTGGGAAGAAAATGGTAAGTTCAAATTTATTTATTTTTTAAAGTGTATTGAGTTAAAGATTTTCCTCACCCCACTGCAAACCTGATACTCATGATAACAAAAAGTGGGGCTTCATAACCAGTGTTTAGTGGGTCAGTCATGTGTTAATATTAGGACATATAATTTTGTGGGACGACAAAGTCTTTTTTTCTGTAGAAGACTGAAAATTTTTGTGTCTTCCACACAGAGCTCATTTCTCCTCCTTTTGCTGGGAGTTTTCTGATGGGATCCCGCACAGCCTGAAAATGTGGCTTTATTTTTTGCATTTTTGCATTGAGCTTGGTACATCTTGGAATTCCAGTGCCAATTATGCAGGTTTTTATGGGTTCTTGGAAGTAGAAAAGGCAAAGTTAATAAGTGTGAGGTTGGTACAATAGTGAGAAGACAAATAACAATCCAGTGAAAATATAAGTCAGAGTTCTAAGATTGTGGTACTGCTGGAGGATAATTTTTATGAAACAATAAAGTTAAAGGCATCAGAAAAGGGCTTCATTGCTCATAGGAAAGGTTTAGATGCCCAACAAAAATTGGGCAAGATATATCCTAAGTAATAACATCTTGGAAAAATAACCAGTTTTAAAGTAAAAGCAGAACAAAATGAACAAAAAAGGGGGGGGGGGAAGAAAAAACATCTTTGGTATGAGCGGGGTTAAGATTTCTCCCTGTTTCCTTACTGATTTTCAGACTTGTTTTTTAAGTATGGGAAACACGGGGTTGCAGAAAAGTCCATGCCAAGAAAGACAAATGCCACGTTTTTGTTGGGTGTGACACGGGCAGCAGGCTGGAATGTTAACTTTTGCCCAGGTCACCAATCAGCAGGTAATGAGATTTCTAGGTGGAGTATATCTATTTTTTTTCTTTATTTTTGTATGGGAATGTGTTTGCTTTTCAGTGTCCAACATTTACCTAATGCATTGTGTCTCAGAACAAAACAGATTGCCTGGTTTTCCTAGCATTGAGTGTTTCATAACATTGTGTAGCAGAGGATTCTCAGGAACACTGAGGTCATCTGGAAATACTCCCCTGGCTGGGGTTAGTTAGTAAATACATGGGCTGCAGAGGAGGAAAATCCTCTTTTTTTGATCACAAGACTCGCTTCTTATGTCAAAGAGCAAAATTGATGTTGATCATCAAGGTTAAGTGAGGAGGACTTCCACTGCCAAGTCTCAGGCTTAAATCTTTCCTGGAGATGTGAATCGCTTATGGAGTCAGTGGGAAATCATAAATACCATTATTATGGTTTATGGAAGACTTGAGACTGTTCCCCACACACCTAAAGCAGAATATGGAATGACATTGGGAAGATTGCTGCGAACTTAGTTTGCATAAATGGTTGTGAGCAGAAAGGATTCGAATTTATTCCAAACTGGAAAATAGAAGAGTTTTCCTGTGACTCTTGGGGATGTTCTGTGCAGGGCTAAGATTTGGACTCAACGATCCTTGTGGGTCCCTCCCAGCTCAGCAGAATCTGTGATTTCTGTATTGTTATTCCCTCAGAGATTTTTCTTCCTTCATCACTGGGAACAAGCCAGAAGCTGTTGGACAATAAACAGATGAAGTGAAATATCTGTGTGGTTCCTCAAGAGCCCAGCTGAAATTATGAAATTATCCAGTGTGTAACTAAATGTGAATTTTCCCATAAAACTCTTGAGTTTCCTGCATTTATTGTCAGGAGAGTGACAGCCCCATCTATTATTTAGACCTCCACAGGCACTATCAGTGCACAAAACCCTCACATCCCTCGCTGCTGGCTCATTCTAGGTTGACTAAATTCATATTAATGACTTTTAGTAAGAACAAAGAAGTTGTTGAACGGGAGGAGAGAGAAGTTTATTTAGAAAAACCCATGGAGAAGAGAAGTGGAGGGGTGAGCAGCTTCAAGAGAAACTAGAGATTGAACCTGGTTCAGCACTGAGCTGCTCAGATTCCATCACCAAGGTGACACCAAGCCCTGTGCTGGTGAAAAGGGAGGAAAAAAGTCTCTTTTGTCATATTCTGTAGATAAACTTCAGATAATGATGTTCATATTTAATGCAAGAATACAGAAAAATTCAATCTTTCTGTAACGATTTTGGTGCCTCTGTGTTTGAAGGAACTTTCGCAGAGATGCTCTGAAGAATAAAGATATTTATCTGTAATGAAATTGATAAAATAGCTACTTGTTTCCATTTCTGCTTCCAAAATGATCAAATTAGCAAGTTGCAAGTAAACATTTGTTTTGAATTTGTGTCATCAGTGCAAATATTGAAAGGAGCAACCTCTGTATTTGTTCTAAGTCCAGGCTTTTACCAAAAGCAGTAAACTCACAGGACCTGTTGACCATATATCGCATTGGTATAGGTTTAAAGCATAGAATCATGGAATATCCTAAGTTGAAAGGGACCCACAAGGACCAAGTCCAAGCCCAGGCCCTGCACAGACACCCCAACACTCCCAGCCTGTGCATCCCTGAGAGCACTGTCCAAGGAATCTGTGGAGATTTTTAGCTCCTTGATTTTACCAGGCCGTGACATTTCCTGCTGAAAAATTCAGGTAAGACATAACCAAAAGCTGTTCAGTGGAAAATAACGCATCAAAACAAAAAAGGCTTTAAATATTAAATAGTTTTTACTTGAAGTTCTGGAAGTGAATTACCTACAGGACAAGGCACTTGTGTCCTTGAGCTGTCTTTTTAACTCCTTCATTCACCTTCTCCTATAGCCTTTCTCTACACTCTGCTTGTTAGTATATGCAATTGTTTCCTCATTTGTATGGAGTCATGCTCTATGATAAGTGATTCCTGCACATTTGGCTTTTTTGAGCTATATTTAGATCTAGTAGAACTTCTCTTTCTGCTGGAAAAATCACAAGAACATAAAAATCAGATAGCCTGAAGCCTCCACAGTTTTCTCATATTTAATTTTTCCAAGTTGCTATAGTAACTTGTAACAAAAAAACCCCATCATGTTGTTTAAAAAACATACCCTAGGTAAGATAAGAAAACTTGATGGAAAACCAAATTAAATTCCACTCCAAGAGAGGAGATTGAGACACATGAAAATAAAACAGATACCACCATATTTCAGATCTATGTAAAAGAGAGCATTTAAAAATCTACAGCTGGCAATCAGTCTTTAATCTGCAGCAATATAAGTAAACAGCATCAACTTAGTTTTAAATTTTCTTTGTCTGTCCCAAGGGGTTGGTTGGTGATGTTTATCTTCCTGCTCATTCCAACTTCTTCGTATGAACTCGTGGAGTTGGAGAGGAATTCAGCGGTGAAAGTGTAAAGGGATGTAAAAAAACCCCAAATCCCATTCAAATCCACCCCCAGGAGAAGCTGTGGCTGCCCCTGGATCCCTGGCAGTGCCCAAGGCCAGGTTGGACGGGGCTTGGAGCAGCCTGGGCTGGTGGGAGGTGTCCCTGCCCATGGCAGGGGTGGCACTGGATGGGCTTTAAGGTCCCTTTCCGCCCAAACCAGTCTGGGATTCCATGAAAGTCATCACAAAACCTCTTAACAAATGGGACCTCCCAAAATTCAGGAGAATTTCACAGTGAACAAGTGTGCCTTAATCTCTGCCCAGATTATCTATGTCCTTAAAAGCAACATGTTCCCAACTCTTGGAAGGCTGATGATAATCCGCTTAAAGCAGAGGAATTAACATCTCTTTATTAATACAAAACCACCAAAATTCCAATTGCACTTCCACCTCCCTGTCACATAATCCCCTTGCAATAAATGATATGCAAAGAATATTCCATTTCTCTGAAGATGAAGTTCAGTTGACTTAGTAGAAATCCACAATCTACAAAGAAAAAGCACATCAAATATTCTCTGCATCCATTAATAGCTGATTAAACAGTGACACTGAAATACTGAATCAAATTGTTTCCCCTATAAAAACTTGGAAGAGGCTCCTTGAAGTGTCTATTCCTATATGGAAATCTGAAACATTCTCAAAGACAAAATGAAGGGATAAAGGAAGACTCAGAGATGCCCTGTAGGCGACCTTTTGGTGGGCTAAAAACTGCACGTTCCTTGTCATTTTATAGGCCCCTGCCACCAAGTTTCTCAGCCTATCTTCAAATATTATCGTCCTTTTTAGTTTACGTCTTTCAATAATAAAATAATAAAAAATGTTATTGCTCATTTCATGGTCTTAATCACGTTTAAGGTGCACTGACTTATTATGGTGAGGCTTGTAAAGATAAAAGAATAACCTGGGGTCAGTTTTGAGGACCTCAGGACGAGACAGACACTGAGGGGCTGGAGCGTGTCCAGGGCAGGGAACGGGGCTGGGAAGGGGCTGGAGCCCCAGGAGAGGCTGAGGGAGCTGGGAAAGGGGCTCAGCCTGGAGCAAAGGAGGCTCAGGGGGCCCTTGTGGCTCTGCACAAGTCCCTGACAGGAGGGGGCAGCCGGGGGGGTCGGGCTCTGCTCGCAGGGAACAGGGACAGGAGGAGAGGGAACGGCCTCAGGCTGGGCCAGGGCAGGCTCAGGTTGGATATTAGGAAGAATTTCTTCACTGGAAGAGTGGTCAGACGTTGGCACAGGCTGCCCAGGAAGGTGTTGGAGGGATTTAAAGCCATGTCAGCGTGGCACTTGGGGACATGGGTCAGTGGTGGCCTTGGCAGTGCTGGGGGACAGTTGGACTCGATGATCTCGGAGGGCTTTTCCAACCTGAACGATTCTAGGATTCTATTTCGGAGCAGTGAGGAAATATTAACTTAGAGAGGAATATCTTGAGGGAGATAAGGAAGATGTGCTGACATGGCTTTGGCTGGGGGAAAGGATCCCATGCTGAATAACATGAAAGCTGAAGAAAGCAGACATTTTCTGAGGAGAAATTGAACTTGGAGATGAGGGAGAATAGTTGCACATTAAACTCACTAATCAGAGACCAGCCAGGAGAAATTAGCATGATACAGAAAATCAGATTCTAACATTAAATTAATGTTGATTAAAAAGTGAGAAACTGATTGCAATGGAAATAGAAGCCCCTTCTTCATCCATGGGGCATAAGCACTACAAAAATTAATTTTTTAAAAAAGTTCAGCTACTGAAGTATTTAATATTCCATAAATGAGCTCCCGGCTCGGAGTGAAAAAGTGGCTTCCTTTATCAGTTCACGGCATGCTTTGCTTGTGGAATCACTAAGAACAATATTGATGGCACCGAGGAATGTGCAACTGGGCTTTTTTCACAATGCTGAGCCTGTTCAGTCCTGACAAACTGGAACACAGAGCTCCAGGATAAACACGAGCTATCAAACCCTGGATCTTTACTCCCAGTAGGCGAAATGTGGACAGTCTATTTCAATAGTGCAGCTACTACACTACAGCTAATTTATTAATCATAATTGAGGTGCAATATGCTGCATTATTTAAGGCTTTCCTACATTTCCACTTGCGCAGTTATTTCAGGGAGATTCATAACTGTTGGCATGTGGAGCAGTCATTATTCTAATTAGGAGGGAAAATACCGATGGCTCAGTTCATCCTCCAACAAATCAATATTTAATTAACAATGTGTCACCACCCAAATGTCTGGAATTAAATTTTGTGTGGGTAAGACGACAATACTGGTCTTTACCCACATTGCTCTACACATTAAAATACTTGGACACGTAAGTGAAAATGTACAAAAAGGCTGTCACAAAGCATTCAGGCAGCCACGGTCTCTTTCAACCCAGCCTCAGTATAGTAATATATTTGGATTTTTTTTTAAATCTAGATTTCTCCCTTAACTTAGATCCTTCTGAGCTGTATGAAAACCCAAAATTCCTCCAAAATATGGATGTGCAAAGAGCTCTGGCTGTGGGAGTCAGGCACACTCACTACCTGCACTCTTGTGAAACTTAGAGGAGAGTTAAACTTCCTTTCCATCACCATTCTCCTGCTGGAGTCTTTCCAACAGTTGGTACCTAAATGCAACCTGGAATATTCAGCGCAGAGGATAGCAGTGTTCCTACGGGAATTTTGGAAAATCTTCTGCAAATGCTTCATCTCCATTGAAATTGTTTGCCAGAGCTTTACTGGACAAAATACAGAGTTAAAAATTGAAGTGGGGCAATTGAATAATTCAAGTGGCTCTTGAAAAATCCTGAATAATCTTGCCTAACCCAACAATATTCCTCTGGTTTCCTTCAATTCCATGTTTGTGGTAATGAAGGATAATGTTTAGGAATATTTCTTTTTTAGGAATGTGATTCTGTAATGCCTGACAGGCAGAAGGATACGGGAGATGAGAGGATTGAAATAGGCACACAACTGGTCAAAACAATATTCTCAACATAGGAAATACCTTAATATTTTTATGTTAAGAATGTCTAGAATATTAATAAATATTAGCAATACTAATTTTCCAGACACCCACTTCCCTGGGGACAAACTACAAACAGTATTTTCTTGAGCATCATTTCAGGGTAAATTAATTTTGTAATTAAAGAAAAATTATTCTTTTTTTCAAGGCTAACAGCTGCCCTTATATTAATTTAGAGATCACAGATTTGTTATTCATTTATGGTTTCTTATATTTAGTTATCTTAAAAGAGAAGAGAATCTTGCTCCTATGATACATACACAGTCTTTCCTAGCCTTGATTGAATTGTCACAGCTTGGTTTTAACCCTTTTGAAATATTAAACGTGTAAGGCCGGGAGACTTTTAACTTTCCAGGTGGTAGCAAGTTAAGCCTCCTCTCAGGCCTCTGCTTTTCCCTGGAACATGACCACCAGGCAGGATATAATCGCTGTAATTCCTTCAAAGGCAGGGAAGGAGATCAAACAGTGCCTTTTCCGGCAATAACTCGGCAAATCCCAGGTGTGAACGCTGAAGTTTTCCCAAGGCCATGTGTGCACCAGGGTCAAACCAGTGCCAAGTCAGAGCTCTGGAGCAGGGATTACCCTTGGCAAAAACAGGGCAGGGGCAACTTTATTGCCACGGAGCTTTTCCTTCCTTACTGCAAGGAAAGCAGATTTATTCTTGAGGAATAGATATTAATGTCTGTAGGAAAATATTACACTGGTTGTTGTCCTGAGAAATAAAACCATTTAGGGTCTATTACTGCATAGAACCACTCTGCCTATGGGTCCAGTTCTGAAGTCCAAATCAGTTCTTCAGCAGAGCTCTAAAATTCTAGGATTTTCCAATCTGAACTGAGGTGGGAAAAGACCTCCAAGATCCCCAAGTCCAACCTTGAATGAGCACAACCACACCCACTACAGCATGTCCGTGTCACAATAATCTCTGTGCAGGATGTGCATAGGGAAACCTATTCCACAGATGTATTTTCAAGACTGTTTCACTCAGCTTTGCAAAATGCTTTCTTCGAAACTTTTAAGTCATTTAAGTCAGTTGAAATTATTTTCTCAGCTTTCTTCACCTGTAACTCTGTCAGGCATGCTCAGATTGAGGTTTCATGTGCAAATAAAACCCCAAGCCCCTGTGGAAACCCTGTGTTCATGTGGAAACCATGCCCACGTCCACCATGCATCTGTCTGTTTTCAGAGAATTTCTACATTTTCATGCGTTTCTAACTCTTCTTTTGACCCTAGAATACAGAAACTGGAAAAATCTCCACTGCTCTGGTGCCAGGTAACCTTCAGCTTGGCTGTCCCAGAATCGGGATGTGAACTTCTCGTGCTTTGACTTGCTTGTGCCCTTCTGCTGGAGTGCTTCTGTTCCTGGTTCTTTTTCCTTCACCTTTTAGCGTGGTATTCAGGACTGGAGTCAGAATGTCTGGAAAAGACACAGGAATCAGAGAAACAGGACCACATTTCAATCCATCATCATACGCATGAGAAAAATAGCCTGTAAGAGATTATTTTATCCTTTCATTCACAACGCACTGCTTGCAAAAGAGAGACTTTTATTGAGACACAAACCAGCATCAGAATCAGGTGCCAAACATGCTAGTTGTTATCCCACAGATTGACTGGAAACGCCATCTGATTATAGCTCCATTTTGCTCTATTAATTAATATACATAAAAGTCACTTATTTATCTTTTTGCCTTGGAAACAAAAGAGTGAAGCAAAAAAATGCCAGATCTTTCATCATGTGGGAAAGACCAAGAAATAGAAAAATAGGCTCCGGGACCTGATCAGCTTGTGTTTCAGGAGAGAAAAATATGATCAAAATCAGGACTTGTTCTCTATAATCCTGACCCGAAAAATCAACTGCATGTGACAGTTTTCCTCTCTGTTGTCAAGGTGGAAGTTGTTACCACACCTTGCTGGGTGAAACTCAAGGTATAAAGTAAAAAATGCACAGTAATTTAAGGATTTTAAAAACCCTGTGCATTACTTAGGCAAAGATATGCTTTGTCTTCCTACAGTTCTCCCACATTCTCCACATGACACCCCAAATTACCATTCACCTCATTTAACTCGTTAGGGATATAAGTTACCTGGATGTGACCATGGCATAGTCTCACATCACAAAAATAAAGGTTCCTCTTGATATTTGCCTCCCTAAACTCAAGCAGAACAAAGCAAACGCTGTCTGCAAATAATTTAAATTTCTTTAGGTAGCATATTCCTTGATGTCATTGGAAACTGCACAAAGTGAGGAAACGCTGAAGTGGGAATCCTCACAGATTTGGGGAGTCTCCCTGGGGCGTGTTCCATCCTGCTTGGCCAACTGAAGATGCTGATTCTGCTGCCTGAAATGCAACTTCTGCCTGACCTCAGAGACCGGACTGGGACGAAAGTCTGACTGGCCCTGTATGACTGGGTAAGAGTAAAAATTCACCCTTTAAAAAAAAAAAATTCCTTCAGATGTCCTTTTCTTGTGCGCAAACACAAAGAAGGTGCCTCTAAAGACCTAAAGAAGGACAGGGAACCAAAGGACTGGGAACCAAAGCAGAAATGCTGACCCAGAAAGGGAGACCTTCCTTGGGCAGGAAGGTTTTATTATTAATTCCCTTGCAGCCATGCTGAGCCAGTGATGAAAATCTGCATTGCTCCAGTTAAATATGAGGGACAGCTGAATAGAAGTGATACCATTTTCAATTCTCTGTTTATTTATGCACACGCAGTGCGGGATGTGGGTGGATCTGCACCACCGATTCCTCCCCCAGCAGTGGAGCTGAACTCCTGTGAAATCTTGGTGCCTGAGGCTGCAGCCAGGCTTTTCTCCATGCAGGATTTTTATCAGTGAGCCTGTGATATTCACTCTCCGGCCTTTAGGAACAAAGGGAACTGTGCTGTTTCCACCTAGAGGAATTTTATTGCAAGTGGCATGACTAAAGCCTGTGCTTCTGGTAGTGTGGGACAGGCCTTTATTCTTGCTGCACCAATTACTGTGTGATTTGTCCAGCTATTGTTCCAGTTGTCTATGGAATAGGACTCCACTCCTTATGGATTCGATTACAGGGAATGCTCGTGCTTGTGAGCTCTTAATTAAAAAGACAGCTCTGTCTAATTTACAGATAAGTCTAAGCTATAAAAGTCAGCTCTAGATTTCAACTCCTTCCTTCCCTTTAAAGAAACAAAAGCATTTATTAGGATTCAGGCTTCGGATTGGACAGAAGGGCCAGCTGTGAAATCCAAGTCTGATGTCATCCCACAGAAACCTTTGCCTGGCAGACCTGATTTTGTTTTGGATGAAGCACTGCAGATTTTGTACAAACAAACCCCACCTCCCCCTATTATTTAGATACTGTATTAGCAATAAATCCATTCTTAATCATGGAATCACACAATGTTTCATCCTCATGGAATAAGCCCCACTTCATCATTCATGATCTCAAGCGGTGTGGTCATACCTTCCACATACTGGGAATTGAATAATACGGTCATGGTGAAAATACTCTCTGTGTCTACACAGATAATTGTCATAGATGGCTCAGATAAGATCTTCGTTATCAGATAATTAATAACCAGAGCTTAGGCGAATAACAAATATTCAATTTATGAGGAAAATAACCATCTGAGGATGCTGAAGAGCTTGAAGATGCTGAACTGAATGCAAAAGGGTAAAAACCCATTAGGATTAAATAAGATGTGTATGGAAAAATATTTGGATATTTGGGGTTTCAGCTTTGAAGTTTTTATGGCTTTTTAAAATATATTTCTTATCTACCTATCTCGCAGCTTTTCAATATACAACAGTATTCCATTAATATTCCATATATTCAGTATCAGCTGAGTGTACATCATCCTTGAAATGTGTCTATAAAATCACTGTAAATTCTAAACATGATTTCTGCATTAAATCAGGCACCTTTTCTTATCTTGCTGCTCCTTTTTGCTCCCAGAATATTTCCTGACTGCTGTTGATCAATCCAGATTTATTTGAGTGAATGCCTTGCATTATTTAATACACTCTCTATTGCTCTGCTCCAGCAGCTGCTATTGAACAACAGCCTTTAAAACTTTTTTTCCCTCGTTATTTTGGTATTTGTAGAAACTTTACAAAACAAATGTGAAGTTCTGTATACCACCTTCATGTCAGAAAATTATTCCAGGCTGTTGCAGGCAAGTCTTTCTTCTTTTGAGAAATGAAAGCTCTACAAGCTCTAGGAAAAAAACCCATATCCTTAGGCAAATAAAAATAGCATCTTTTCAAAAGGGAGTTTGGAAGATGACTGACTTCATTTTTAAATTTTTTTTTCCTGCTATTAACCTTTCTGCTACTTCCTATCTCCCTCCCTCACATGTACGTGATAAAACTACAGCTCCAACATGGTCAGGAGAGTCCCCACCAATTAATTTCCTGTTAGGAAGTACAGCTATATAATTTCTCCACTTCCATAATGATTTCAGGAGCTAATGCTCTCATCTCCACAGCCAATACGCTCTGCATGAAAAAAGAAAGTGGCAATGGTCAAAACCTCTGGAAAGTGAGGTAAATGAGAAAAACTCATCTGCCACTTAGTTTTACTGGTTTATCCACAGCTGGGGGCAGTCGTACGTCCATGTCCTTGATCACAGAATCATGGAATGGTTTGGGTGGAAGGGACCTCAAAGCCCACCCAGTGCCACCCCTGCCATGGCAGGGACAGCTTCCACTGTCCCAGGCTGCTCCACGCCCCGTCCAACCTGGCCTTGGGCACTGCCAGGGATCCAGGGGCAGCCACAGCTGCTCTGGGTTGGCCTGAAAATCCTTCAAAGTGTCAAGTTTGCCATGGACAAAGCAACGCAAAGTGATTTCAAATGTTTTCAGTTGAAGCCAAGATCACCAAGTGTGGCATAAATTATACTGAAAGTACAAATTGTTCAACGCCCAGTGAATCTGGGCTTCACTGAGAAGAAAAGTGGCACCTGACAGGTCAGTGCATGAACAGCTGGGATGTTCATGAGCAATTTTATGTTTATTATTGAATGACCAAGATTTTTCCAAGTATGCCTCTGGAGTATCATATCCAGGATTTAGTGGGATCAGTAGTTGTTGAACTATCCAATTCCTGCCTCAAAAATGGTAAAGCTTGCAAAAACTAAACAGAGAAAAATGAGTTAAATAAAAAGGGTTCTGGCTTTTGATCTTTCTCTTTTTTTGACATTTTTGACATTTCTCAGTTTTTTTCTTTACTCAGACCAGAAGTTGAATATTTATTTTCTCATTCTCATGGCTCTTTATAATAGGATTAGTACACATCATATCTACAATTATTCTGCATTGTACTATAGATGCGAAAACAACATTTAACATATTATAATATTATATCCTTAACTCTTATGCATGAATTTTTCCTTTATACACTAGGGAGTGCTGGGAAGAGACTCTGGGGTTATTCATGGCATTCCCATCATGGTTGTAGCCATGGAGCTGGATCCAGTGTTATGGTTCCAATTTAGGTGAAAACAGAAAAAGTTTGTAGATCTACATAAGATTAAAAAATATCTTAGATTTTAGGAGATAGTAACATATTCTGCTGCTTAGTGGGGTTGAATTTGTTTTATATATTGTAAAACCTCCCATTTCTCATGCCATTTGTTATTTTTAATAGTAAGCACTCATCAAAGAATCATAGAATCATGAGTGCCCAAAAAATGTGACACCTGTCTAGAAAATGTAAGTGGGATTTTTATTTGTGTTTTCACTGACTTTTCTACTTTGAAATGTTATTTTATATATATTCATCTATATATATATATATAAAATATATGTAAATTTTCAATAATTGAAATATAACAGCCCTGTATACCAGGCTAGGATATGTTTCACATGCAGTTATGACAAATTAACCCATTACAATTTTGTGTCACGTTCTTCATCCTCCACATCAAAAGTATTTCCTTCTACAGGATTTCACAGAACTTTTATAGAAATTCTTTTAGGCTTTTAATTTGTTTTCCTTTTCACAAGTGCTGCAGCTGCCTTTAAAAATGTTCTTCCTCCAGAACAAACAGGTAATATAAAAATGAGGAAATTTTCTTAGTAAGACTTTACCCTTAGTTCTGCAAAGCCGTGTTTCTCCAGAGAATTGTTAACAGTGGGATATAAAAAGACTCTGAGCTCTTAAAAGTAACTTAAGAGCACCTGCACCATGCAGCCAAACCTGGTCCTACTCTGCAGTTCCTTCCTACTACATAAAAGAAAGTTGTTTTTCCCCCACCGTTCTTCTCTTCAGATATTCCACCAGCAGCAATATTTCCCTGCTGGAGCCTGGAGCTCTTTTGAAAATGTATTTATTATTGCTGTGTTTATTGCTTATTTATTATCCTAATAAACATTTCTTTATGATTCATCTTTGTTCCTCTTTTGCTTTACCCACAAGACTGTGCTATAGCATCTCGCAGTAGGAACTGACCTTGAAATTCTTCACTTCCTGAATAAAATTCACATTTTTCACGTAGGAATAAGGAAAATAAAATGTTTCTTAATTACAGTAGCAAACCATTTCTTCTTGTCAAATATTTTCCTTTTTTTTTCCTTTCTTCTTCTTTTCCTGGAAACATTTAAGAATAAATTTGCCCGACAATTAACAACAATCTGGGGGTAGTTTGTATGTTAATGAACAGAACTGCATGATTCTGTAGGAACTCCCACTTTGCCTGTTCACTCCATGAATTTTAACAGCTATAAAAACTTCACCTTGGAAGATATCCAAGCCTTTACTAATAACAACCTCGGCAAGAAGTATTTTTCCCTGCTCAAAATTAATTATTTTTGTTTGTTTTTCATTTACCTATCAAGGAGAGGTGATTTTTTTTTTTTTAACGAAGGTTTCCTGACATTTTCTTAATTTCTACTGGGGATTTTTAGCAAGGTTATCCTCAAGGGATCTTTTTTTTTTTAAGTATTTTTTTCCCCAGGGAGAGATTATCCTGGAGTTTTCTCACTTTCTATTAGAGAAATTTCTTGATGATGCAATATTTTTTGTCTGGATTGAGCCACCCTTTATGCATGCACTCCGTATTTCAGCACACAGGCTGTAAATTTAGGAGTGCATAATTCACCTCAAACTCGAGGCTGACAGTGTTTTATGGGTCTTACGTCGTGTGCCACATCTTCCAGGCTCTTTCCCATCCTTCCCATCCCACTGCGCTTCCCCACAACAGTTCATGAGAGGAAATAAAGAAATTTTAGGGGTGGGAAAGCTTCCTGCCGTAGCAGAGTGTAATTATCTCCCTGGGGGTTTAGCAAGGACAGCAGGCTAAAACACTCCTGTCAAGGTGCTGTATTATCTTTAACAACTTCATCTGGCCACATCCATAACATATTTTTCCACTGCATGAACAGTTTGTAGGAATGCCTGACCCAAGCGAGCTGGCAGAACAACGCTGGAGTGCTCCTGGTGATTTCCCAACGCACAGCTCAATAAAAACAACACGCAGCCGTCGGGTATTGCCTGTGGGTTACATCCCTGTATTGCTATAGGATGAAAATAATTCCACAGGGGGAAACAGATCCAGAGGAGGTCAGATGGGCATCTAATTCCATCTAATTCAGTCAGAACTCTTCACCACAGACAGCAGGGACACATGGAAGTGGGGGCAGCAGGTGGAAGGGGGGAGTTCTCTCCCTCTACTCTGCTCAGGTGAGACCCCAACTGCTGCATCCAGGCTTGGGGTCATCAGCACAGGAAAGACATGGAGCTGCTGAAGCAAGTCCAGAGGAGACCAGGAGGATGTTCCAAGGGCTGGAGCACCTCTGCTACGGAGACAGGCTGGAGGAGTTGGAATTGTTCAGTCTGGAGAAGGTTCTGGGGAGGAGGTTCCAGTGCCTGAAGGAGCTACAAGAAAGATGGAGAGAGAAAATTTACAGGGGATGGAGGAAGAACATTTGTCAGGGGGGAAGGCCTCAAACTGACAGAGAATAGGGTTGGACTGGATACACAGAAGAAATTCCTGAGGGTAGTGAGGCCCCAGCACAGGGCGCCAAGAGAAACTGTGGCTGCTCCTGCATC
>WEIT01024793.1:47618-59972 GCA_013389985.1 Dryoscopus gambensis | reverse complement strand
TGTCAGCAAAGACTGATATCTGCCATTAGTAACGTGATCACACATACACACTTCTGCTAGGCCCAGCTGCCATTTCCCACCCATATTCTGTAGATGCTCACAATGTCTCTGTTAAGTTAATGGAGACTCTTTTTGGCCCCATTTCTGTCTGTTCAAGTAAGACTGGTTATGTGGACTAGTATTCCAATGTAGTACAAACACGTTCTCAAAGACATACTGTAAAAACCTCAGCTCTTTCCGGAAAACTAAATACAGGAATGTTCCTGTTCAAAAAAAGCACTGTGCAGCAATCCATTCTCTGGAACAGTAAAGCCCAAAGTGCAGATCATAAAGTAACTCAAAGGAGGCTGAAAAGTTCCGAGTTAGTAATGACATCACTTTTGTTCATCTCGGTAGAGCAAAGTCTTCACCAGCTCTTCTATCAGCCAGAGAGGAAATTACTGCTTTTCACTGGCAGCAGCTCTGCTCCTCCAGGGTGAAGTTAGCATTTGTGCTGCAGACAATAGTTACAGCCAGTTCAGACTCTACTAACATGAGGGAACTAAGCTGTTGTACAAAATTAGGCACAACTTTTTGTTTTCAAAAGTTTAAACAATATTGGCTGTGACATAATGCCAATACTGAAAACATGAAAACAATCCACACAGTCCTTAAATTTATTGTGATGAGGAATTCATTAAATTTTTACAGATACTAAAAACTGACAATTTTTTTTTCTCGACAACTTTATATCTATTTCTATTTCCCTTTTGCAATTTCCGGATGCTATCAAAATAGTGTCTTCTAGTCACTTTAAGACATGATTTAGAAATGTGCTATTCTTACCCATTATAAAGATTAACATATACATTTCGCTACTTTATTACTTACTGCACATTTTTCAACATTTCAACAACAAGGAATTAATACCAAATATACCCAACAACTTTTTTGGGAGAACCAGAACTCCCATAATGGACTTTTTTTTAATAACAGCATCAAGGACACAAATCCGCCTGCTCTTGTCATCATTCCATATGCTTCTAAATGCTTTTATATCAACTTCAATAGAAACTGAACTGTTCCGCACAGAATCCTGCCTAGAAAGATATGGCTCTTCTACAACAGAAGAAAGGAAAATGCAGTGCAATTATCTCACAGCAGGCTTCACTAATGAACAAATTAAATATTTCTCCCAGTACTTCCTGGTAATGTTTGAACTACTATTTAGAGTTAGTAGTTGTTGCTGAAATACAGATAATGTATTTTGTGCTACTGAAGTCAGTCCCTGCTCTACTAGTTTTGCACCAAGAAAAACAGACTACATGGGGAGAACACTGAAACAACAACAGTGTGCCTTGAGTAGCAATGATGTTGTTGATTGATACCTAGTGGGCCTTATAAAAAAGTAAACCTTCAAGGGGCAGTTTAACTGAAAGAAACAGCTGCTGGTCACACCAAAAATGAGTTGTGATTTCCTTACGGGATACACTCCCTACAAGTGGTATATGTAATCATTGCCTTTTCAACAGGCCTCAAGATTAACATAAAAAGTTCTGCTTGATCTGCAGGGTGTGGTGGTACAGAGGACAGGGGCTGGTGAACCCGAGAATGAGACGCACACTGTACAGCTGCCAGTGTTAGCCACAGATGTCAGCAACGATGAGCTATGGAGCCAGTGCTCCTTAATGGATGCTATGCAGTAGTAGAGACACAGGAGGGATTAGCAGTCTGAAAAGTGTTGGTGTTTCCTTTAATGTACAGCTCGTTCCTGCTGCATTGCTTCTCTTTTCAGGCAGATCATGGAAGTTTCCTCTTTGTGTCTCTCCCTGCTACCTCTACACTAGGAGGAAGCAAGTATCAGATTATAACCACTGATGCTAGAGAACCGGATGACCTTTTGCAGACAGGTATTACGTCTTGGTGCTGCAACTAAAGGTACAGTAGTCTAAGAAAACACATTTAATTGGAAGAATGAGCCATTATTGAGAAAAAACTCAATAACTTGGTAAAAGCTGAGCATCATCAAGATGTGAAGTGAACCTATCCCTAATCTTTTGTGGAAAAGCATGCCAGAATTTCATTTGGGTGACATTGGAGAAAGTGACGAGGAGAGATATATAAGTGAACAAAATAAAATGCTCTTCCTGGCAACATTGCTGTTGTTGAACCATGCAATATGCACAGAAAACAGAATGCCTGGATGACCTGCGTTATGTTCCAAACCTCTTGTCTCCACACTCTCTTCTTTCATCAGTTGTTGTCATAACAGGACACACATGGCAGGATCTAACAGGGAGGTTTCACTGAGTTTAACAGTACCAATAAAAACCTCAACATCCAGGTGTGAACTGTGATGGCCAAGAAGCTTGGACAAAATTTATACCTCCCTCTCCTCACAGGCTAGTAACCTTGAGCAAGGAGGCTTGTTTAGCAGCTGATAACAGCTGGTAAATCAGAAAGAAACTCTTTTTCAGATTGCAAACATTTTGAGATATAAACTGTATTATCCCCACATGTTGGAAAAGTCTGCAACATGACAGAGTCCTCATTTGCACCAGGTTCCTGGGTAGTAAGACGTATCAGTGTTTATGACAGCAATGCAGCACTTGCTTTTAAGTTTTCTACAGCTAAGACATATATTCAGAAACCAGGGGCAGACTAAATAAAAACTTTTGAGAGACTTCACCATAATTGTAATTGTACTTACAGTATTTTCATGCAAGAACACTCATGAGTTAAAGTCTTCCACTGACTGTTTAAAACATTACTAAAACCAAACATGGCTGGTTTTAATGCTTCAGTTTTATATAATGAGTTTTCTACATAAAGATATTCAAACTGTGAAGGCTGAGGCCCTTTTAACTGGAATTTTACATCTGCCGTCAAGGAAAAGTTACTCTGTAGGACAAACCCTATCCTAGTCTTAAGGATATTTATTGATTGTAAATGTCATCCTGTGAAAGGTGATAATCAAGTAGAGACATAGAAGAGAGCAAGTTTGATCCATCAATCCAAGAGCTCGTATTTCAGTTACCTGCACAGGAACAATGTAGTCCCAGGTTTTTGGACATATTTGAAGATGGCCAGTGAATGAAAATAGACACACATCTTCAAGCTTTTATTCTGTAAAAGACCAGATTAAGGTACAGAAAGGGGTTTTTTTTCCATTAGGGTTCTAGAATAATATATTATCACAATCTCAGCTTTCAACTACAGTTTTGGCTTCTGAGCAGTTTCACCAACTGCCTTTTGGTGTTGCTTTTCAGTTAAAGTAGGTAGTTCATACATTGCTAGCAAACATACAAGTTTCACTGGGTTTTTCTGTCTGTTTTTTCAAACATAGGATAACTCTTTGAACTTGAAAAGAAAACAGGTCTTTTTATAACCTTATCAAAACTAATACATTTTATGTGAGCATTATTACCATGATTTAGAACAAAAGAAAAAAGTATAACCTTAACCCAAGTTAGCTAAGAATCAAATACTATAATGGAGGAGGAAACCTGCTTCCTCACATTTCCAGGAATTAAGTCTTCGTGACAAAGCCACTTCCTCTTTCTTCAGTATCTATGGAAAAGTGTTTAATCTAGTGAAATGCACCAAATGCCTCAGCCAAAGCTGAGAGCTAAAAGAGAAAGCCATTTCTGATTTTATGATTTGAAAACACTTTTCAAATCTTTTCATCACACAGAAGAGAACACTACAAAAAATGTTCAATTAACAGGCCTGGCCTATTATATTTTACCATTTATTGCACCATTGGTTGTTGTTGCTTTGGGTTTTTTTTCTTTAGAAAGAGTTCTATTAAAAAAAAAAAAGCACACAAAATTGCATCAAAATTTCCCAGATTATACTGTATTTAAATTACTGATTAAGTTGCTAAATTGTATCAAAAAATAACTAATACGAGTAACATGACAATATTGTTAATACCTGAGTATTACTGCAGTACCAAACTGCACGGGATAGACAAGTTTGAGTGAATTTATAGAAAGCTGTCCTCCAAGAGCCTTTACAAAAATAAATAAATTGAAGTTGGAAGATTTCATAACTCAATTCACTTTCTTAATCACGCTTCCTGTAAGTATAATACATAAGCTTTTATAGAAAGCAAAAAGAGCAAGAAAGCAAAAAAGAGCAATCTGAAAGACAGCAAGTTCTCTAGATTCAAAGCATAACAATAAAAAAGCTAAATATAAATAAAGGAAATTAAGGCATGCACTCTGCTCTAGACACACTTTTCTGAAAATCACATATGGTTCAAATTACACTGTGCATAAACAGGAGACAAAACCCAAGCAATAAACCACTGAAGGAGATATGGGGAAACCTTGTAGACAAGAAACTCACACGCAAAACACAAGTAATAAAGCAATCTCTGAAGAGACTTCCATGTAAGGACTGCTGAAACTATTCCTGTCATCTCCCCTAAAATCCCCAGAGACAGAGGCAGCAGCAGAACAAACTAGGACCAGGCAGCAGCATCGCAAACCTAATTCTCCCAAGTAAATAAGCACAGTCCAGTTATATTGTGACTATTTATACAGTTACAGCAATATTTCTTATAAGATAAAATTACTACAACAGATAGGAAACATGAAACAGCCAACTCTTATTTCTTTACTCCCAAAACAATTCTTATAAAAGGAGAGAAATTGATCCTCAAAAATTTTTAAGTCCCAGATTTAAAACTAAGACCATATATAGCCTGAATTTATAAAGTAGCTTAATTTGAAAACACAAAAAAGATGTTGATTTGCAACAATTCAATGCTAAAAGGTTTTTGGTGGGTATTTTTTCCCCCCTATATATGTCTGGAGTTTGGAGCTTTGTTTAGTTCGATTGCTGGGAGTGTCTCATATGATTTATACCCTTTTTCTGACCACCGTTTCATTTATTAGTTTGACAATGGACATTAGTAACAATCCATATTTGTCTAATTATGACTTGCACGTAATTAATGTGAAAAAAATTATATAATAGTCTTAAACAGGAGTAAATGACTGTATAAGCCCTAGCAAGTCTGCAAACACGAGTGCCTAGCTAATAAGCATAATTACAGTTCATGCTTCATAGTCTGAACTGATCAGCACTAGGGGTCAGAGAATATTCCTCTGTAGGACACAACCCAGATTCATCACATAAGGTTTTTGTTTTCTTCCTTCAAAACAAACTCCACTTAGATTACCAACAGCACGACACTGAGTCAAGTTGTAGTCTTACGTACAGCAGATTCTGTGCACTTCTAGTCTGATTGTATCACTATTAAAGAAATTGTTTACAAAGAAAAATATTTTTCCTCTAATTTTCAGTATTTAGAGATGGCACCTGGTCACTCCATCACAGTGGTTCTCTCTCCCCTCCTGTACCAGCCCTGGCTGATGCTGCACTGGGCACCAACTATAACCATGCCCACGCTCCCACTTCGTTCCAACATTTCCTTGGAACAAGGCTTAGTGCTGACCTCCTAAATATTCATGATTCTTTATACAAGACATATGCACACAGGTGGCTTTAAAAAGTTAATACACCTCTGAGCAAGGAAACCAACAAGACTCCTGAGTGTTTGAAGAGAAATCTGTTTATGGGTTTAAACCTAGCACCTGCTGGAGATTACTCAGGTGGGCAACACAGTTTCAAGTGTTACAGCAGCATTATAACAGGATTCTGGAATAAGAAATTAAAAATACCATATTGTGACAAAGCAGTAGTGTTTGTTATTAACAAAGCAGCACTCATTTTTAAGTGTGCAGTGTAGAGACATGGAGCTCAGACTGCACAGAGTTGCTGTTGCCCTGTTAACTTGTAACTGCTGAGCCATTATTTTCAGTCATTTATTTTTCATAGTTTGTCAATAGGGTTATTTTAGAAAAGTAAAACAAATTAACTTGCATAATGATGCATGTATACTTTTAAAATTTGTTATTCTATAGAAAAGCTATGCAATAACATACAACTGTAAATAACCAAAATGAAATATCCATTTGTTTTGAAAAATTGAAAGCCAGTCAAGCAGAACACCAAAACCATTTACCACACAAAAGTACAGCTTTACTCAGTCTTGTGCTTGTAACAGGACTTCAGGTAAAATCTGAAGGGCCAGATTCTGCAGTTTTTTCTCCTAGTCGCTGACCTGCTCTCATCAAATATATATACTACGTTCTCATGAGGAACTATAGGCCACAGAGTGTTGCCAAAGTGTCTTTGTTCTACAAAGATATTCTAGAACATCTGAGGTAAAAAACCACTGAAAACCTCTGTACTCTTCACACAGATGGATCGGCTGAGCAATGAACCAGTTAATGTCTACCAGCTTACCAAAAGGAAAACCACCCCAGATCTCCAAAAAGCTTTTCCTGCCAAAGCTCTGCAGGGCCAACAGCCCAGGGACCTGGAACCTGGGACCTGCTGCAAGAGGGAGAGCCGGGGACCAGTGCAGGGACTTGCGGCGAAGAAGCCCCACTTGCACACCCTGAGCACAGCCACTGCTGGCCCGCTCGCTGCTCATCCCAAACTATCTCAGCATCACATCCATGATGGGCACACCTGGGGCAGCAAGCAGATGGTGAGGATCCACGGAGTAATGACTGAGCAACCCTGGAGGACAGGCCACTGCCTGCCTGGTGGAGGAGGCAACCTCACCTGCCCATGGAAGCGTGGAGGGAAGGTGTGACTCCTTACGATGCCTGAGGGCTGCCACCAGCAGCGTACACTGCACTGCACAGCCCTGTCTGTCCTGGGGATCCACAGCAGCAGCACGGGGACATGAAACAACTGAGCCTTCGCTTTGGACAAGTGTCCCTCTACGTGTCCTTGGTGTCAGCCACGAGCTCCTGCCCCTGGCAGGCCCCTCCAGAGAGTCACGGTAGTGTGACCTGGGAAAGTCTTGGGACGTTTTACGCATCAGTCAGAAACTGCTCCCAAAGAAGACTTATGGAGTGAGGGAGGTGACAGGAGGTGAAGAGACATCCTCAGCTGCTGCCCTGAGGGCTCTCTGCCCTTTCCTCCCAGGAGCTGTCTCCTGTAAAAAGATCCCTCTCTCCCAGGCCTGCACCGCTGTGACACGAAGGATGAAGGGCATGTTCACAGCCACTGGGCTGCAGACACAGGGATAATTACAACACTCCTTCACCAATTTATGGACCTGTACTTAGAATTTCAAGTTTTTCCTAAATTTTGCATGATGGGCTGGAGTGTCCTTTTCTGCAAAGCACATCAGAGCACCCTAGTTTTTACTGTTGCAGTTATCTCCCACATTCCCCATGGTACTTCCAGTCATATTTAATGTACAGTAAAGAAAATTTGGGTTTTATCTTTTTTTCTGTATTACATGAAAATTATAAAGACCACTGTGTATTCTACTTGCCAGGTCTTAGGATCCTTACTCTCTTAAGAGCAACCTCTGTCCTTGTTAAGAGTCAACACTGAAATGAATAGAGCTGTTGTTGGTGCCACCGTCCAGTGCTGCTGAGTAGAACAGTGACAAGTGCTTCCAGTTTCAGAGCTCAACCTCCCAGGCCACAGGGTTTTAGTGCTTTAACTGCTCTTAAAACTGAGAGAGACCCGCTGTTAATACTGATGATGACAAACAGCTACCTCGTGTAAGGAAACGTGGCTCATGCCTCTTCTTGACCCTCTACACCCACAGCCAGCCCCACATGGCCCTCCCAGGCTCAAAGGTTTGTACCCCTGAGCAGTAGCTCCGTGATGCTGTCCTGGCACCGCAGGAAACACAGAATGCTCAGAGCTCACAGAAAGGCATGAAAAAGACAACATCCACACCTGTACCTAGGTATTCAAGGATGTTTAGAAGTTGCTGTGAAAGGCTGTGTGTGCATTAACTATGTTACACTTGGCCTAGACTTGAATGAGGTAGCAGGAGAGTCCAGTACAAAGAGAGCTCTATTTGCTTCTTACTTTCCCTGATTTCAGTTGCAGTAATGTAGTTACATTTTCTTTATGAAGACTTGAGCGGTATTGAAAAATAACTCTGGTCATTTTTTATGGCACTTTCTCTAATTTACAAACCCCATGTCTTAGCATGACTCCATTCAATATTTCTCCTCTTTGCTACATGCTTTATTAAAACATCCATCTGGTAAGCCATTTTTGTCTTCTGTCTTTTAAAGCTACTTTTAAAATTTCAAATGTAACATAAGATGTGCAAAAACTTTATTCAGCTGACACTGGAAACTGGCAGAACACATTTTTCACCACTTTCTGATATCTGCTTACCATTCTAGAGGGTAATATTTTTTCCACTAGTTAGAAGGATTTGGAATGCTATTAAATTGTTTCCTAATTTTTGCACACCTAAAGGTGTAACAATAGCCAATTTAAAATGTAATTTTAAATGTTTATTATTTAAATACTGCTCTAGAAGATGGAACAAAATTGAAATTATCACTAATTTCAGCTAAACATCATGGATGTCCTGTGAGAAGAATGGATGTCATGAAAAAATCCACAGCTTCAAATAGGAAAAAACCTTAAATCTGTAAAGGTTCTAAGAGCTACAGGTAATGGTTTCTGTCTGTGTAGTTAGAATAGGCTTAATAGTCTTCATATAGGACAGTGGAAGCTATATCTATTCTCTGTCAAAAGGAGCCTCAGTGGACACTTAGGCCCCAAATTTCCTTGCCAGTATGACCTGATTCTTCCAACATGCGTGCTCAAGATATAGCGCATTATTCCCATATGAAAAGGGAGTCAGAAATGCTTCCCAAAATTTACATATGGGGGTGTCCAAGGCCTTATTTTAGAACTTAAAGTGACTGAAAGTTTGATTTACAATTCAACTGGATTAATTTCAGGAGAAAGAGTTTTAGACTGGCTTCAAAATGAAAATGCAAAGGAAGTACAGAATTGCTTTCCTTTCTCAAATTCTCTGTACTGCTAACTCTTGCAGATCAGATCATGAATGTTACAAACTGTTAAAAATATAAACTCTCACTTTCAAATTACTTTGCAATGTAATAAATAAAGCTTTTAATGCCACGAATGAAATTGTGCAACTTTTGAATCAGTCATATGACAGTCACCTAAACCTTTCCATAAACTATTTGTCAAATTCTCTGTTGCTGTGAGCCTCCAGAAGTTTGTTCAGTCAAAGCTGAACTTCATAAATTAAACTACTGTGACATCTTAAATGGTCATTGTTCAGTATTAAGAGAAGTGATTATTATACAGTTCTCAATACGTAACCTTAATTCCAAACCATGTATCTATGTATGTTTATTGAATGAAGAAAGATTGCTCACATGAGCAGATTTTATAAGTCCCACCCAACAACAGTAACAATCACCTGGAGTGTGGAAAAGCCCCACCCTATTATTGATTTCATTTTTTAGTATTTTTTCTTTTCAGAAAAAGAAATGTGTGATTGAAATACTACGCTGTCTCTGATAATGACACAACCAGTCATTTACAAATACTTCCTGAAACAATCAGTGTGATGGGCACAGGGGACAGTCTGCATGGAATACATTGCAAGACATGACAGCATTTAAATGTGACGTTGATTGCACTGAAGTACCATTAATGTCAGTTGTAGCTGGCAGTACAAGCAGGCAATCCAATTTGTACTCAGTGGTAGAATTCCAACTGGTATTTGATGAGGCTCTGACAAAATAGAGATGATTGAATAATAATAAATTTCCGAATACAGTAAACTAGCTAATTGATGATATGGAAGTATGTTTACCTCTTTTTAAACAAGTTTGTTAATTTCAAAAACAATCAAAAGAAGTTTAAATTAATCTAGAAGTTCCTCTGACCTTGTGTAAGGCCTTTTCTTGACAGTTAGCATCAGTGTAGAAACCATCTTCAATGGACAAAAAAAATGGTGCTCTGCTGTCACCCCTTTTTTCTTCAGCTCCACTTGACAGAGCTTCCTAGTGGTGCTGGTTTTTTACCTGACAGTTGATTAAACACTTTCATCATCAGTGGCAGAAAATAATATTATCATATTTATTAATTTTTAAAGTGCTCCATTGTGAGAACTACAAGGATCTGAAATGGAACAGCTGTCACCTCTTCACGCACATGTACCTGGGCTTCCATAGAGCTCTTCATACCATTAATTTAGAAATGTCTCCTTTTAATGATGAACAATGGATATCTATCCTTGCCAAGTAAAAGAAGATAAACTGAACTAACTCAGAAATAAAACTGAAAGCAGGGCCCTGTTTTATTATCGAGCAAAACTTTCATTACTGTTGGAAGGTCTTAAGTTTCATTTGCACTTAAGTCGATCAAAGTAGCTCCACTGAAAGTAGGGAAGTTGCATTTGATGTAATTACAGGATGGACTTGGATTAGAACTTGCCCATTTACTGCAACTAATGTACTTAGGGCTTAAAGAGACAAAGAATTCTATTATTTATAATATTTAAATTGATTTTGAATAAGAGCCAGACGAAAGTATAACACAAATAGCACCGGGAATGGCAACTGGATGGATTGCTTTTCACTTTTCCCTGTGGATGAAACAGAAAATAAACTGTT
Organism: Dryoscopus gambensis; assembly: GCA_013389985.1. NCBI lineage: Eukaryota > Metazoa > Chordata > Aves > Passeriformes > Malaconotidae > Dryoscopus > Dryoscopus gambensis. The sequence goes on along the minus strand of WEIT01024793.1, from coordinate 49,485 downwards.
CAAAGAAGCTGGACTTTTTCACAGGGAAGTGAACACAAAGTGAACAAACACTGAAGAAAAAATAGAACACTATACGTCCCTAGGAGTAGAAAACACTGTCCTTTCAGTGGCATTCTCACCTCCAAAAAAAAAGGCTGGCTGGAGCTATCCAGAGTTAGAAGGAGGGATCAAGTTCCTTCCTAGCCAAACTCAAATATCCTTTATCTGTTTATCAAGTTGGGACTACTGAGAACATACTGCTTCACCTACAACAGCAGATATTCTGGGAATTGCACAGTCTTGCAAGTGAAAGTAACAAAAACAGATTGCAAGAAAAAGCGTATAATGCTGAAGGGGAAAAAATAAACAAGAAAACCAGTTGATTTTTTTTTCAAAGGTGATCCAATACTCATTTTAGTCTGAGCATTTTTACCATTCCCTTTGAAATCTGTGGGTTGGGAACCTCTGTCAGTCTGGATCTCTGAGGTGCCTAGTGTTTTTCAAATACTGCTTGATAAATAAATAAGTAAATATTCAGCCCCAAATACATATACCCTGGTTCTTCTTCTTCTGTATTTAAAAAACAAAAATAACCAAATCTTATTTTTCAAGTTTCTTCCTTGTAGGCTGCTGTAAAGCAGCATCAGTTTTTAAATGTTTATTGGTTTTGTTATTATTGTAGAGTAAAATAAGACTCTGGGCAATGATTACTACTAAAATTCTTCAAGACATACATCTCCCACCTTTCTAAAGCTTTCCAAGATCCTGACTGAGAAAACGTGTCACTTTGTGGTTCTTCATTTTCTGAAGAACCTCCAATTGCTGATAGTGTCCTACACAAAAAAACCACTAGAAACAGACCCCCCCGAAAGAGAGGTGAATTTCAAGCCAGGAAACTGAAGGCTCTGTTCTAAATTGACACATTCGGGCAAAGGCTCGTCTGTCGAAGCCAGGGGTCAATGTCTGCCTTGAAGCCAGAACTACATTTTCACAATTCACACTGAAGCCTCTAAAGAAGTAAAAGGTGGGGAAAGTCTCTGTTAGAGAATAACAGGACACTGGCTATAGCACTGCTAGGTTTGAAAACACATACCATGTGGAGTGAGTGGGCACATGAAAAGGTGAAAATATATGCTCTTTTGAAAACAGTGAGATTTTTTCAGCAGCGGACACCCAGAGAACATTGAGACAGAAATTTAAGAACCTTATAATTGGGACTGTCACGAGCATTGTTTTTAAACTTCTCTTCAGCCGGGTCCAAAACACGCTTTGGAAACACAAGAAGCCACCTATCGCTCCTGCGAAATCCAGAGCACTGCTGTGCCGATTGTAGGGCCCCTTTAACCCCATCGGCCACCCAGGCGGGGCTTCCCCTCTCGCTTTCCCCGGAGTCCCCAGGGCACTCGCCCCGCGCACAGCCGCGGCGTTCCCGGCCGGGGCACCCCGGGGGGCAGGGCCCGGCGATGGGGGCGCTCCTGGGGCCGCGCCTCCGCCGCCGGGGAGCCGGCCCGGCTCCTACCTGGTAGGCGTCGGGAATGTTGACGGTCTCCCCGTGCTCCGCCACGTAGCCGATGATGCCCTTGCCCCAGGGCNGAAGAACTTGGAGACCAGGGTCTTCTTGCCGGCGGAGGTTCCCTCCACGAGGAAGAGGGATCCCCGGTCCGCGTCCACCATGAGGCAGACGAAGATGAGGATCTTGTAGCTGAGGCTGGTGAGGTCCAGGTCATTGGAGATGTCNAGGAAGAACTGGCGCTCGTTGTGCTCCTTGAGGTAGCGCTTGTAGTCCAGGGCGGTGGGGGGGTACTGGGGCAGGCTGACGCGGGACTCCAGCAGGGCGCTCAGGATGTGGGCGGTGGTGGGGGGCAAGGAGCTGGCCTTCCGCAGCAGC
>WEIT01024793.1:18128-41966 GCA_013389985.1 Dryoscopus gambensis | reverse complement strand
GGGGCTGGCCCGGCCCCTCCGCTCACATCCACCCGCGGCTCTCGTGGCGAGCGGCCGCTCCGCTCCCCGGGCTGCCACGGGTGGCCTAAGCTGTAGCAGGCCTGCGGAAAACGCAGCGCCTGGACGTGAGAGGGTGTTTGTGACAGAGATTCTTTTGTATATTTTAAGTGTTGTAAGTAGGATAGGCGTGAATAAATAGAACTGTCTTTGCAAGTAGGTTTTATATTAGTTTTGTAGCTTGTGAACACCTTTCAAGACTTTTTTTTTTTTAACCTAAGGAACTGTTCTGTCAGCTTTCAACTTCCTGATTTGTTTTCCTGTTCACCAAGTACTAAGAAAATGTGAATGAGTTTGAAGAGTGAAAGAAGGTGCCACGTGTTTCATTTGAAAATGCCGTGGAGTCAGTAAAATCTTTTTTGAAGAACTTGCCATCAGAAGCCAAAAGATCAGAGTTGTATTCCTCACTTCCTTGCATGGCTATTAGAAGAATAAATTAAGAGCTCTGTGAAATCAGTTGCTACTTTTGCATAAGAGGCTGGCTTTGAAAGTTGTGTCTTTCTTACTTGGTTGTTTTGGTTTTGTTTCTTTTTTCGTTTTTGTTTGTGATTTATTTGGGCTTTTCTTCTTGATTGTCTTCTGGTGTGCACTTCTGAGATGAAATTTTTTTCGATAATTAACAGACATTACGATCCTTCATGGAGTAGTAGACCTGTAAACCTGTAAACCAGCTGAGCAGTGAACTGCAGTAGCAAGGTTTTATTAAGCTGCTAGGTTTTCGTGTTTGTTTGCTTGCTTATTTTACTACTGCTGTACTAGGCCTGTTACAGTAATGCGTTCTTTGCTACCTCACGTGTCACCAGTGATGTCGACAGTGGTTCTGAATCAGCAGTGGTATTTCTCACCATTTCTCATTATCCCCAGTAAGAACTTCTTCTGGCCCCTGTCCTGTTTGGGAAACTATTCGGGGTTTATTATGTTTGTAGGTCTTTTATCACAGGTGGTCACAAATGTTCTTTTCTTCCATGCTAAGAAGGCCGGCTTATGTGAACAATAAATACAAAGACAGTTAAGCTATTTTACTTGCTTGTTTACTTGGCTTGTGTCTTACAGCCTTTAGCCAGTAATTAATGACTGTGTAATTATTTCACTAGGTATTTATTGCACAGTCAAGAGCTTCTGGAAGCCACCGAGATGTTGAAGATGAGGAGCTTACACGAATCTTTGTTATGATACCAAAAACCTACACAGAGGAGGATCTGCGAGAGAAGTTTAAGGTTCTAATTCACTGTTTGTTGTTATTTTAAAATGCCTTTTTCCAAATTTATTAGAGGGGCTTAGCATGTGGCAGTTCTCATGGTTTTCAAGTATTGGAAATTATTACGTTTTTTTAATTGTTCTAGATGTATGGAGACATTGAATATTGCAGCATAATTAAAAACAAGACTACTGGAGAAAGTAAAGGTTTGGGCTATGTCAGGTACCTGAAACCATCACAAGCTGCTCGAGCAATTGAAGAGTGTGATCGAAGTAAGTATCTGAGTGAATTCTTTAAGGGTGTTTTTGCAATAAGTGTATATCATCCTGATGTAGCTTTAATTTTTAGTTTTGTTTGCAGGTAAATTGTTCATGATGTGAAAACATCTCGAGACAAGGTTCTATTGCAAATAAATAATAACATTGTTAGTATTCAGTGGTAACAGGTACCTGATTATGCTTTTTCAGGACCAAACTGCAAGTAAGAGCAGTGAGAAGAGTTTGGAAATGGATAGAGAGTTTTCTTTTATGCATTATTATTGGTCTGTAGTGTAGGCATCATACACAGGAAAATATTTTAATGTGTTTTTGGGAATAGGCAGTGTTAATCAAATGTGCTTGATTAATTAAATAAAATTAATTTATGTATAAAATATATTTCATGATACATAGGGATTCTGTTATGATTACATTTATTTAGGAACAAATTCATGCTAACTGAGATTGGGGGAAGGGTGCTTGGTTTTGTTTAGTGTCCTAATTTATCTATTACAGTGAAAGACTTTGTATGCTTTATTTATTACCAGCCATTTGGTGAGGCTCTGGAACAGGTTGCCCAGAGAAGCTGTGGGTTCCTCATCCCTGCAGTGTTCGGGGCCAGGTTGGATGGGGCTCTGAGCAACCTGGTCAGTGGAAGGTGTCCCTGCCCACGGCAGGGGGTTGGAACTTGATGATCTATAAGTTTCCTTCCAACCCAAACGATTCTGTGATTCTATAACTTGTCATTTATGCTCTAGTATCAAAAGTTAATGAGTTTGAGTGAGGCTGGTGGAAGGTCACCAAAGGTGTCAGGGGCTGGAAGCACAAGACTTCAGAGGAGAGGCAGAGGGAATTGGGTGTGCTTGTCCAAAAGAAGAAAGGTTTCCCCAAAAGGCTAACAGCAGTCTTCCAGTCCAACTTCCTGTTCAGTATTGCTTAATCACAAATATGAAAGATTTTGGGGGGTGTGTGTGTGTGGTTTGTTTGTTGCTCTTATTTTTAATGGCTTTGGTTCTTTTTTCTTCAGTAACATATGTGGTGGTTCTGCATTGTATCTATCATAAGTGGTTCTACAGAAATTATATTTGTGCATCGGAATATGAGCCTGAGATTACTTAGCAGTCAAATTTTATTTCCTTTTTGCTGCGAGGCTAAAATGAAATTAGTTGGATAGCTTGAGTGCAATACCTCTTTCTTTCATAAAAGCAAAACCTAGATCAGCATAAAACATCCATAAAATACTGTTTTAGCACAGAAGTTCAGGTGATGGCTTCCAGAGCATCTCAGAATCCTGCTAAGTATCACAGAATGGCTGAAGTTGGAAGGGGCCTCTGGAGGTCATCTTGCTCAACCACTTGGCTCAAACAGTCACCTGGCTACTTGGTGGCCCAGGACCATGTCTGGGTGACTTTTGAATATTCCTGTGTGTGGAGACTCCATAGCTTTTCTGGGCAAGCTGTGCCAGTGCTCAGTCACTCTCATGGCAATTAGCCTCTGTTATGCTTAACTCTGTGAGCAGGAGTAACTCCATTTCGAAGCTGTTAACTTTCACACAATTATTACAGCAGACTTCAAGAGTTATAATTTAGTTATTCCTCTAAAGCCAGCACTTACTGGGTTTTCCAAATATATGTTTCTAAATGCGGAACTTGGAGAGTGTGGGTCTGGTCAGATAACTGAGATGTGCTGAGGTATTGTTATGTGTGTGGTTGTTTCTTTCAGGCTACAGGGCCATTTTGGCTGAACCTAAAAATAAGTCATCTGAGTCTTTTGAACATGATTATTACAGTAATAACATGAGGCAAGATCTAAGAGGAAATACGCTTCCGTTTTGTAAGTCACAGCTCTTTACCCTAAAAATGATTTGTAGGCTCCAGTATTGTCACTCAGTAACAATGTGGTTTGGAGGAAGGGAAGCTGACAGTGGCTTAGGTCAACACTTAAATAGTAGATTGGATATTGAAGTTAGAAAGTAGCTACGTATTTCATCTCTCTATTTTTATGGCTTGCTTTGCTCTGGTTGGCCAATTATTTTGTGACCTGCACTGGTGAAATACACGTGACCTTTATATAAAATATAATTGTATATAATTGACTTGGATTACTTTTAAAAATTGAATGCAACATGTGCGTGAAATGGAGGCATACAAGTGTGATGACTCAAATTATCTTGTTGATTCTTGAGGTATGCAGCCAGAATTTTGTAGTTTTGAAAAAACTGAGACCAGAATTCAAGAACCAGTCTCCAAACGCCTGTCGGTGGTATCACGGCTCCCCTTTATTCAAGAGCAGCTGTTCGCCCTCTTCGATTTAGTTCCAGGTTTGGAATATTGTGATGTTCAGCGAGACCCTCATACCAACAGTGGTAAGTAAAAGTACAAAAGATTTTGTGTTTTTTCTCTGAACGGAATCCTTTGTGATTGTACTTCAATTAATTTGTATTGCAAAATACAGTACACTTGTTGGAAACAAGCAGTGGTTGCTGCTATAACTGCATAAACCCAAAATTTCAGTTTTGTTTGAACCCCTGTTTACAGGTAGCCCTTAAGGGATTATACCTTTATTTTCAGGTAATAAAAACTCAAGAAGGATAGAATCAAAGTCATGATAAGTGGTTTTTGGTCAAATTAATAGTTTGAAGCAGAATAAAGGTAGAAGAAGTTTCAGAAATTATTATACATTAAAGTAAAATGTTCTCTAAGCAGATCTTTCAAATTTTCATTCTGAAATGTGTGTGTAGAAGTTGACATGAGTAAAATGAAAAGTTGAAATTGATTGTTGATGGGATAATTGTATTTTTAAATAAACTTATGTATTCTTTTCTTACTAATTCTGGAGTAGTGAGAAAGACATGTTTTCACTTGTATGGTTTTACTGCCAGCTTTTCAAGTTAGCATAAACACAGCTCATCTGTCACTAGTTAACTTCACTGACGCTTCCTTCACAAATAAAACTGATGACGTAATAATGATGTGTGCTAAACAGGCTTAAGAATTTTGTGTCATCCATGACTGATGAGCCATTTATTTATTTAAATATATTGCTTATGCGAGTGTAGTTTGTTCTGAGGATTTAGCTGTCTCCTGCTGACACTGTGTGCGCTGTGTTTGCAGGGTACGCTGTGATTCAGTACAGCACTGCTGCCTCAGCCATATATGCCAAGTACAAACTACACGGGTTTGAGTATCCTCCTGGAAATCGACTAACTGTCATTTTCCTAGAAGATGGGAATGATAGCTCAGAGTAAGTACAACTTACAAATTTGTGAGTTGTGTTCTGGAGAGCAGAATATAAAATAAACACATTTTTAATGGAAGGCATAACGTCAGTATCGCTGCGAGCTTGTGCCATAGTTGCAGGTAGTATTTTCTGGAACTCTTTGGTTTGTTGGTGTCTTTTTTTTTTGAGTGGTTTAGAATAAGCCTTTTGAGAGTTGGTAGTCTTTGATAAAGAAAGGATTAAAACACACATTCTTAAGATACTATGGAAAATCTTGGATTTGGCAGGAATCTGTCAGTATATCTATAACATGTAACAAGGCTGGAATGTATTTTTGATGAGGTTTTTGAATTAGAACCAGATTTATGTACTTCATCCCTTGGCTGTGTTTGCAGTAGTGCAAGTAGTAGCTTTGTGAAGCGCATGTGTAGAGTAAAACCTTCGGGTGGTGAGGATCTGATACCAGCACAGTATGGGGAATTCTGAGGTGTTTGGCCATCTCTAACTTCTTCCTGTTTTGAATGCCCAGTAAGAGTTGGAGAAGCTTAGGTACTGTCCTGCAGTGAATGTTTTGCCTTAGTTTCATCCTAAAGGAGTCTAGTTCACGTCAAACCTGTTGTGGGAGATGAAGACAGTAAGGAGGGACAGTGGAGAGATTCACTTCGGAAGTGTATGCCTGATCTAAACTAAAATCAATGTTCATTGCAACCTTCATCCTTCAATAATTCCTTCGTGGCCTAACAACACAGGCTGTGTATCTATGCAAAAAGAGCTATTGCTTTTTCTTGCTCTGCAACAGAACAAAGAAAAATCACTGGAAAATGAGAGCTGGAAGTAAACTTTCTATGATAATATTTTGATTTCTGAACTGAATCTCTGTGCTCTTTACCAAAACTGGTGAAATCTTTCTGTCCCTTTTGCTTTTTAGGCATCTCACAAAATGTAGTGGGCTCTTATAGAGACAGTTTAATGTTTTTTTTCCTCTAGAGTGTTAAAAAGCCCAGAGAGCAGTTTTGTGTATCTATAAGGTAATGAATGAATGTTTTCAGTGAGTTGCAGCTAGCATGCAGGCTTTCAGATCTCTCTGCTGGCTGTCATAAAAGCCTGTCTTGACTTCCATTATGTACATGACATAACAGATTTCTGGAGATACTCTGATGTGTGTCAAAACTTACTTTTTCTTGCTAAAGTTAAGATTACCATAATTTAGCTCTTCCTTTAAAGTAGGTCATTATTACTTCTGTTTGCAGCCTTATCAGGAAAATGGCAACACAGCTGGTAACAGCCCAGGTGTCGTCAGCGCTGCGCAGTAACAGCGCGATCGTTCAGCAGTACAGGCCGCCGCCGGTAAGTTCGTGTCACGGGTCGTGTTGGTGTTCTCCTGAATTGTTGTAAGAAACTTCACACATGCCAGTAAAGAACACTGCTCACTTGCTTCTGTAAACTGTTTCACATGCTGCATTTTTTAAGATGTACCTCAGGTTGGTTGGTGCATTTTTATTCCCTGAAAAGGTATCTGACCGTACGTGAATTTATTGTCCAATCTAATGGAATAACCAAAGTAAAGTAATGAAGACTAGCACTCACAGGGCCTATTTATATCCTGTGATGGAACAAAAATTGTAAGAAAGGTAAAATTACTTCCTCTGCACCCCCCCACCAGTTAACTTATACTTGCAATTTTTTCCCTATTTCAGCAAGCATTTGGAGGAACTTCTGGCCCACAGTTGCTGCAGCCCCAGACAGATGCCATACTTCCACCACCCAAAAAAAAAGTTCCGCCTGATACTTCTGTGAAGGAGAGGCTTTTCATACTTTTTCATCCCCATCCTTTACCTGTAAATGTACTGGAGGATGTGTTCTGGTAAGGCTTCATTTACAAATAAGTGTTCCCTAACAAAAAGAAAACGAACTATGAAGTATTTAAAGTAAATATTGAAAATAAGAAAGAGAGCCTTAAAACCCTTTTCAGAAAGGGCGGTACACAGTGACCAGTAAGTCATAAGTGAACAGTAGGTAACAGTTGCTTTTTTAAAGAAGTGAGTAATGGGATTCATGTCAAAGCATAGATGCAGTGTTGTCAGTATAGCAGCTTTATTATCAATTAACTTAATCTGAAGTAAAATGTCTAGTCTTCTAATGTTGATTTTTAACCAAAAAATGTAGTACTTCCAGTTCGTATTTCCTGATTCATTTTGCGTTTTCTTTTACATATTTCTGTAAGGCATTTAACTATTTTGATAAATTTCCACAGTAACCTAGGGGGAGCAAGTACAGGGCGTTGGTTTTTTTCTGATACATTATAATGGTTTGCATCCTACTAAAACTATTTCAATTGTTCTTTCTATCTCCTTGTGTGGAGCAAAGACTTGAGACAATTTTTGCCATCTTTAAAAAAGTCTGTAGTTAGCAGTTCTCCAGTATTTTATATTATTTATTTATAGTATACCCTTGAAGAAAGAGGTATTTTCCTTTTCTCATGGCTTGAACTTGCAATAAATCTTTTGAGAGCCAAAGTATTTTCAAAGCACCAGGAGAGGAAAAAGTTTTGTGTGAAATTTAAAATTGTACCTATTTGATATAGTGGATTTTCTTAATCTCTGTTTTTCCCTGAAGCTGTAGTGCTTGTTTGCCGAGTCATTTTGGTGAGATCTTTACAAAAAAGAATCACAACTGAGCAAGTTCATTTAAGTGAGATGCAGGATAAGTGTCTAAATTACCTGCTGGCTTGGGTGTGTATGTCTTCGTTCTGGTTGGTTTGGGTTTCTTTCTTGTTTTGTTTTTGTGGGGTGTTTGGTGTGCCATTTAGTGTTTAGGGACTGTCGTATTGATTAGCTTTAGATATTCTTTTAAGTAAGAGAGAAATCACTAATGTTTGTGGTTCTATCCTAATATTTCAGAGAAAACATCATCTGTGAACTTCTGGTGTTCATTTGTATTTCTGCCCATAATTCAAGAGAAGGGAATATGCAAATTGGGAGCATAGATAGAAGAATACTGTTTTTGCAATTAACAAATCATACATCAGATTGGAAACGTTGCAGGAGAATCTGTAATAAATTACTTTTTTTTTTCCCCCAGTCGTTTTGGACAATTGATAAATGTTTATCTTGTGGCTGGAAAAAATGTGGGCTATGCAAAATTTGCAGACAGAGCAAGTGCCAGCGAGGCCATAACTGCATTACATGGCAAGATTGTGAACGGTGTGAGGCTGAAAGTGAGGTTGGCAGACTCGCCCTCGGAGGAGCCCAACAAGCGCCAGAGAACTTACTGAGCAGGTGAGTGCCCCCTACCCAGCCTGAGCTCCTACTTACCCTGAAGTCCAGCTGCCTGAAATAGTGAGAGGCAAAGATTTTGAAGTTAGATACAAACAAATAATGATAAACTTTAAATCTATTCTTAGCTAGAAAATTGAAATAGAATTTTTGATACATCTGTGTGTATACACATACACATATATATATGTATATGGGTGTGTGTATGCTTATATATGCACATGTGCACTTTATTTTAGCAAAAATCAATTTTTATAATTCTTGAACAAAATATGAACCAGTTGATACAAATTAATCTGGGTGTTCGTAGAAATACCATTTTTGTATGTGAGAGAATCAGTTGACATTGAAAAGAGTATGCAAAAATAAACAATGAAACAGACTTAAGCTTGTGTGTGTCTTTTTTTCATTACAGTCACATGCCCTCAGTGGCATTGGATAAAGATGAAGAGTTGAGCCCTTGAAGGGCAGGGGAGTGAAGGGGTAAATAAAGAAAGAATGGAGAGGGACAGATAAGGTTGTCAGGCAAAACCGAAGGTTTGGGATGTTTGGGTCATCTGTATGCTCAGAAATCAGGTGTAGCTGGAGTATGTGATAGTGGAGAAAATACAGCAGAGCCTGTGGTGAAGGAATTGAGATACATGTTTGAGATAATTAGTTTGAGAACTTATTGTTTGATGCTTATGGCCTGTGAAAGCTGGCTAAACTAGAGAGGTTTTATATTTTACTGACTTCAGGGACCAAAATTCAAATGTTCTTTTAAAACATCGCTTTGTTTCAAGTTATATTGAATTTCATCACATTTTAAAATTATTTTTATTTTTTTCAGCATTAGGACTATTGCCAAAGGAGAATATACTTGGGGGAGAAAAGGCTAAGCCCTGTTTTCTACAAAATAACGCTCAAATATTACTATAGCTTCCAGATATTTCCAGTACCATACTATCCTCCTAGGGGACATGAAGTTTTGATTTAACTAATTCAGAAAACACCACATGACTGTCTTTGCATCAGTATTTTCCCTCTGAGCTTCACTCCTTGTACCTTTCCTTGTATAGACATCCTTTGTGACCCCAGAATTGCAAAGACCAAAAAAAGCTCTTGCCCAAAGTGTTCTTTTTCTCCTTTTCTCCTAAGAACCTCCATGTTGCTCTTTTGATAAGCAGCAGATACTAAACATGGCCTCAGTTTTTATACACCGCTTTTGTTTTTAAAAAGTTGGATTTCTGGGCATTCTTTTTTCTGCATGGGATTATAGCTAAAACCAAATTCAAACTTGTTTTTTTTTTTTTAATCAGTAGCTCTGGTGAATGCAATTTTAACTAATTTGTACCCATGCTCTTATCTTTGTAGAAGGTTTTGTTTGTTTTTAATGTGACTTTTGCTTTCAGCAATAAAAGCCCAGCCTCTGGGTCACTACAGGAATAACTATGATGTGAGGTGTAATACAATTCCAGGTCTGCCTTGTGTACCTTTTACTAGAGAAGTGTAAATACAACATGCATCCAAAATTAGAAAAATTATTTATCCCTACTTTTTCTGTACACCAAGTTCCTGATTCCAAGTCTCTTAGCAGGTTGTCCTGGCATCTATGTCTTTTCAGGATAGACAAACAAATTACATGATCATTTGTCCTTTAGTTGGTTTCTGAAGTTCAAATGAAATGGTTCCTAAAAGGAAAGATTCCCTTTTAAAAGGGCTTGCCCATGTAAGTGATTTTACCGCTGCCTGACTTTGCACTGGACTGACTGACAAGCTTTGCAGTAATTTGGAGGCTTGTATTTTGCTTTCAATTAAAGCATTAAATTGTGCAAGTGAAAGGAGATGCAAATTCTCTCTACCTCTGAAATAGTTGTGGATTCTTTTTTAAGATGTGAGAATATTAACTTTTTCATTGAATTTTAGCTGTACGAAATAATCTTTCTAGCCAAAACTTCCCTGAGTTTTCACTTAAGGAAATCATTTCCTTAATAAAAAAAAGCCTTTCTAAAGTCCTGTTGTATTGCTTGCCTTTTGTCTCTAACAAGGTGACTGGATTTCTATACAATGTCTTCTCTATACAAGGTTCTCTGATTAAAATCCATTGCAAGACCTGTGAATTCTAGAATCTATATGAAAATAAATGTAATTCAGTGGAATAATTAAGTAAAATATTTTTTTTTAACAAATTTGAAGTTTTCCCCCAACCCTTTTTTATGCAAATAATATTTTTTAAAATACAATTTACGAAATTGTTTTTTTAAAAAGGTTTTATGGTAACAGTATACTACTCATAATGCTTTTGCAATGCAAACTTCTGACTGTAAGGACTTTCTCACTGTGCAACAAACTTTGTTTATCAGGCAAACTTGAATACATGGTTATTAATATTCTAAACTAACCCACCTAATGAATTTTACAGGCTCTAGTTCTCATACAAGTGAATGAAAATTCCGTTGTTACAGTGAGTGGTTAAAAGTAGCAGAGAAAAGATGGAAATACCAGACCAGTTAGATTCTCTTAACCGCTTTAAGTCCTAATGTAAGTTTTTTGGGGGGTGAGGTTATCCCCTCTTATGCTAAGTATTAATGGCTGAAATAATCACTTTAAACTATTTTGCTTTAAATCAGTGTAGGCTTGAGAAGACGATTGCAGTGCCTGCTTCTAGGCAGTTGCTAAAAGCAGACCTCCCTTAATAATCTTGCTGTTGACCAGCTCGTGCTCTCCACTCACGGCTTTGTGTTACTCTGAGTATTTTGTGAAAACCTCACTGCCTGTTACACAAATTGTGTCATTCAAAACTAGCAGAGGAAGGAAAGAATTTGCTATCTTGTCTGAGGAATGCATTGTGGAATACCAATTAATCTCTTCATTGCTACCTGTAGTTCTATTTAAATACCACCCCCACCCTTGGAAGAAAAACCCCAAACCACTAAACAAGAGGCCCACAAGCAAACAAAACAACCCAAACCCACCCCAAACATCTTTCACAAAGCATTCAAATAGCCCTTAGAAAGCAGAGCTTCTAACGAGCGCTGTGTTACAAGTGCCAGACACAGCTACCTGGAGCTAGGTTCTGTGGCTTTTAATGGTCATTGCCGATTGACTTCAACCCACGGCAGATGGATTCATTGCATTTTTACCCTCATGAAGAAAGTTGGGTGTTATAAATAATTATTTAGTTATTTACTAATATTCTGTCATAAAATACTTGGTTATTATTGTCTTTGGTTATTCTTGTCCGGGAGAAGTCCACATCACTGGATTGATTTGCATTCATTATTTTTTACTTAGACCTTTATTAAAGTCCTGATGTTGATATGTATACATTTTAGTGATTTATTGCTCTGCAAAAATGTAATTGTATCATAGTTGTGATATACATTGAAAAAATAGCTGTATTTTGTATCAACAGTATACTGCAGAAAAAAACGCTGGCTTTTGCACACTGCTCAGAGAAAGAGGCACTTCTTTAAAAGTTAGAGAAGCATGCCTAAAACTTTAATATTATTCTTCTAAAGATATTGAAAGCCTTATTTATATGCTGTTGTAATGATTATAATATGTACTTTAAAATAAAAATAGGTATGTTGCTTTTTGATACTATTTTTGTACTTGTGTTTTTTCTACAGAAACTAAGTAATGACATGACCCTCAGCTAGCTGACTGACTGACTGAAAACGTGACTAGACATGGTTCCTGTGGACAGTGACAGCTTTTTTCAGTGACAACTTTTTTTTTTTATTAATTGTTACTTAGTTGATCTCTCTCTGATCCTTTTTCTTTCTGAATATGCAGACACGCAGTTTTGAAAATTATCTAGGCATTAAAAACTGTAAACTGGTGGTTGTTCTTGTAGTAATATATAACCTTGTATTACAGAAATACCTCTTGTTTTTACCTGAATCCTTCGTATAAGATGGAAATTACAGTGATGGAGGAAATAAAGGAGCCAGCATTTTCTGACTTGACTGGTTAATTGATAATGATTCAGATTCTGTTAAAATAGAAAACATCTCTCATGATCCAAATTGCATTGAAAAGTGAAGTACAGCAGTAAATTAAATAAAAGTGAAGTAACTTCAACAACTCCTAGCAGACATGACAGTATTAATCTAGATTTAAGAAAATAGTTGTAATCAAGAAAATAATTCAAAGTACATTCTTAAATATTTTGTTGGTTTGGGGCAAAATTATTCATTATGCTATTTAGTGAAAGGAGCATTTGACTCTGTGTCAGACTACCAAAACTTCTTATATTTATCTTTCTTATCCTGAGGTCTTGTGGCTGTAACTGCAGGGAAACTCTGGAGTCTAGGGCTGTGGGTCTGTTTTTGTTAGTTTTGGGGGGTTGGGGTGTTTCTTCTTTTGTTTTTGGTTTTGATTTTTTTTCCAGAAGCTTACAATGCATATGTTCAAGTAAGAGTTGGACAAGTCAAGTTTTCAGCAGGATGAAGATGATTTTGGCACTGATGAAGAGTAAATGAAGATAGTTCAAATAAGTATGTGCACAGATAATTTTCAAATGCCATTACTTTTCCGTGTATTTCTGTATACTACTTGTTGAATTGGAAATATCCTGTTATTAAAATAACATTACAGATAAAATTGAGGAATTCTAGTTGTATGTACTCTAGAGGAGAAGCATGCTCTTGGATGCGTCCTGCTTCCCAGCATCTCTTATATGGTTCCTTCATCAATTGGTTCAGAAGTTTAAATTCAAAGTAACAAACCATGTATTTAAAAAACTTCGATTTTTCTTTTTTTTTTTAAAGAATATTAGAATTCAAATGATCAAATGGGATTAAGTTGCAGAGTAAAGATTTCTTAGGCAATCTTTTCCTTCCCTCCATTCCACTCGTACCTGTTAAAATGCAGTCCTTGATGATTCAGCAGCAGCTGTTGTCTCCAAGTACAGTTGTTTCATTCAGCACAAGGAACAGAATTGAAAAAGGGCTGCATGGTTAACCAGGCACTAAAATTCCTGCTTAATTCGGCATAGCTGTTAGAAATTAGTGAAAAAACAGGGTTATGGTTGACCCTGGATAGTTGGATCCTGTCTCTGACTCTAGCCTGAAGGTTGTAAAGAGGGTTGCTCAATTTCTCTGGCATTCCCCTGAAAAAGTCCCAGTTTGGGTTGGTGTGTTGGGTTTTCTGTTTGTTTATTTGGTTGGTTTCAGTTGTTTTAGGGTTTTTTTCCCCATCCTTCATGGTAAATTTCAAGTAGCATTTGGGTATTTTCTGTAGTTGCACACAGGAAATAATTCTGACCAGGTTGCTGTAAATGCCAAACTCCAGAACTGTCAGGCAGCACCTTTACAGCCTTAACTGTACAGTCAGCGTGTGCAGTGAGCCCAAGGTTTCCAGAAAGCATCAGTCCCATTCTGTGAGCATGGAGAGACACCACACTTGTACAGAGGGTCTGATGCATGCTGCAGAACCTGAGTGCTGTGGTGGATCTGCACAGTACCAGGTGAAATGCTGAGGATCCCTGTATAGGCAGTTGAAAAATCCCCCAACTTCTCATTTGTGTGGTAGAATCGGCCTCTTGATGAGTCTCCTATGCCAGGATCCCTGGTTTAACGGGGTGGATGCCTGTGTGTTTAGGGGATATAAACATCCCCAGGAGGGTAAACACTCAAAAACTAACTGGTGATGGTGTTTGGCCATCCAAGATGGGAAGGAACAATCATGTTGGAATGCTCCTAAGAGCTGCTTGAGGGAGCATTCAACACACACAGAGGGTTGGAAGATAACCTTTACAGCTTGAAGTGATGTTACAAATTAGAACAGTGCCATTTTCTAGTTGTTCTCAATCTCGTTTTTATTACTACACGTCTCTGGGAATAGTGGGCTACTGCACTTCCCTGGCCATGGAAGATCAGGGCTCTGTATGCAATCCTGCTTTGGGCTATGGAACTCCCTTGCCAGCTTGTTCAGTCAGGTCTGCAGCTGAAGAGAATTGAGCTGGAGCTCAAAAAAAAAAGAAATGTTCCCATTTTCATTTCTAAGGGTTCAGGACATTGTTTGCAGAGTTGCTTCTTCAGATGTCTCCTTTTTAGTCACTGCTGAATCAGGCTATCAAGTGACTCGCATGGAGTCATTTTTAGTATTCTGGTAAAGTTTTTTAGAAGATACTTAGAGTAAAATCATTATTGCTCTCCTTGGAGTTCAGCGTATTTCCTGAAAACACTCATGTTCTATTCTTTGGCTAAGTAACTGCAAATGCATTTTTGATTGGATATGATATTCATCACTCCCTGTTTAATTGTTACACAGCACTACTGATGAGTGGCATGCTGCTTTTCTAGGTCCTTTCATTGGTAAGTAAAAACTCGGTCTGCTGTGAGAATGAGCATTAGTTTCTCCTGTACTAGAAAAAAACCTGTGTCATTCATAATTCCTTTTGATGCTGGTGAGTGAATTGACCAAAATTGTATGAGGTTTTTGGTGTGTTGGTTTGCGGTATCAGTGATTTAATGTTGGTAAGTAGAATTTAGCATGCTTACCTATAAATGACTTAGATTTCAGCTGTGTTCATCAGCCATAGTTTCTGTTGGTGTTAAACAAGAATTTTGTACCTTTTGAAAATGAGATAATAGAGATTTCACAAAATCACACTAAGTTATGCCCAGTAGAAATAATTTTATCCATTTATTGAGTCATAACCACTTGGTCAGCAGAGGAACCTTGTTTGTGTAACTGGAGGAAGATACTAATTTATGTTGCCTGAATGTCCACATTAAGGTATTTCTGACTGTGAAGTGAGAAAAGGCCATTCTCAAGAGGGCTGTGCACCCTGAATGTGATCTGTGAGTCAGTGACTGCAGTTCCCCTCATCCTGGGGCTCCTGAGACCTTTTTTTGGTGGCACAAACTGCTACTAGAGAAGCTCACATGGGGTCAGAGCCCAGGTTTGCAGTGCACGGTGCAACTGGATTTCCTTTGCATCCTTCTGCATTCTTCCTGCTCGTGGTCCTTTTTCTGACCCAGGGCACTCTGTCATGTTTTTTCTGCTCTATCAACAGAGAGATCATCTGATGTCTGCAATGCCAGGCACCTACACTCTTCCAATTACTGTAGGAGTAACAGAGAGACAGAATAATAATAATCATATGTGAAGGGGAAGCTGTTGAAGGTGAAAACAGTATGTGATTATGTGCACAGCTTCAGTTCAGGAAAACTACTCATATCATATATTCTCACCATGCCACTTCCCTGAACTTGAATTGTATTTGTTAAACATTCATTTAAAACCTGATCAAAGATTCTGATCAAGTTTTTCACAGAATGTCAAACTAGAACTGCTGTTACAGTGGTAAATTTTCTCCAAAATAAAATGAAGAAAAAAATATCAAAGAGGGAGGGTAACAATGCCAAGTTCACTTACAGTGATAGCGAAGGGACGAAGGGTGATGCAGCACTGCCAGGAATCCCCCAGTTCCAGCAGAGGTCACTGGGCTCTCTGTGTAGGTGGAGGCTGCAGCCTCCATCCAAAGCTGACACTACTGAAAATCTTAACCTGCTCTTAAAATAATCAACCTATGTAGATAATTTCTTAACCAAAAGGTTGTGGTTTATTTGGGTTTTTTTCACAGAGAGTTATCAATAGGCATATCAATTTCAAACATATTTAACATACTTCAATGTAAGTTAATAATTAAAATAATTTCCAAGTAATTGATTTAAAAGTAATTGAGAGAAGACAGAACCTTAGTTTAACTTGCCTATATTCTCTGAAATATTTTTTAAACTATTTATTTATTTATTTATTTAGAGCCTTTTAGTTTTTAAATGCAAGTGTTCTGGTTTTGTTTGCACAAGCCTCATGTGTGTCTCTTTTTGATTTTTTTCTTGCTGTTCCAGAGGCTTTTCGTAGTTTTGCAAATGCAGGATTAGCCAAATAGTTCTAAAATCGTCATGCTCAGTATAAAAACTTTCTGTGAGATACCTGAAAACACTGCATACAGAACACTTCTCTATAGCATTTCTTGGCATTCTTGCAATTTCCATGTAAGATTAGGAGTAAAATAATGAGCAGGAATTAGGGAGAAAATCAGGGGAAATAGGGACAAAACAGAGGAAAAATAAGGAAGATTATAAATAAAGGAGTTCAGATTTCAAGAAATAGAACACAGAGCAGTCTAATAGGAGGTAAGGTGTGTGGGGAGTTCTTTGGGGAAATCCAGTTTAGATATTTGGGAAAAGCAGGATAATTCAAATGAGTCAGCTCTTAAGATAGAGAAGATGGGGGGCATTGTGATGCTCTGGAAGCCAAATGCTTTAAGATTAGACTGTGTGTAGGGATTTGGAATCTTGGGTGTATGTCTATCACAAATGAACCACAGAAGCCCTTACAGCGATCTGTAATAACATCACTCTTGTGTCTTACTTCTGTTTGATTTTGAAATACACTGTTTGTTGTGCACTGTGCAGATTTCATATGCACATAGTGAGTATTATAGCACCAGGATTACTTTAAAGCAGTATGGGGTTTTTTTTCCAAATCGTGTGCTCTCTGTTGAGCTCACTCATCTTGGGTAATGTCTCGTTCTTCCCTCTGCTGTGTGGTGGTTCTGTACCTACTCCTTGCTCTGGCACACCCCAGCTGCAGCTGTCTGGAGTTCACTGAACAACCTGCAGCACAAATTCGCGTCAGGTCCCTCATCCACAGCCTCTGCTCTTAGCAGGGACAAGCACAGTGCCAGAAGCTTGAACTTGCATCAGGCCTCCTGCAGCCAGCCTGGTGCTGTGTGACGTCCCAGATGCCTTGGACAGCTCTGGCAGCTGAAGCTGTGGAGCCCAAAGTGCTGTGCCAGGCAGCTCCACTGGCTACAAGGGCGAAGAGAAGTGTGCAGCTGAATATAACACGAAACACAGTGCAGCTGCTTGCTGTGCTTGGTTAGAAATGCTTTAAAGGAAGCTTTAAAGCGCAGCTGCTTTAAGGATGGTGGGCTTTATGGCCTTGATGCTTTGTAAACATAATAAACCACAGCTTGAAAATACTTCAGTGCTTTACAGTCCACTTGTCTCTTAGATGGTGAGGCTGTTGTTTTGAGCTATACATGGCACTGTCAGATTAATAAAATATTGAAATGAGATTTTCATTTCATCTACTTTACAGTATACATCTGCCTGCTCCCATCCCTTAATTCTTTTATTAGGACTTTTTCTTGAAATTCTGCAGACTCTGAGGCGTGGGAAGGTGGAGCTTTGTCCAACACAAAGTGTGGGGTATCCAAATCCAGTGTTAACATGCAATATCTAATACACAGCATCTGCAGAACATCATCAAGACTGAAGAGTTAACTGCTGATCAAACCCTACTCTATATTTAGAGAAAGTGTTTACAAATCCTGGGCTTGGGAGTACAGAAGTTTCACTGGGAATTCTTCCAGCTCTTCTGACCAAGTTTGGTCTTTGGAAAGTTCTGAGTGAATTTTTTCAGATGCCATTTTAAAACATACAGGGCAATGTTAACAGAACATGTTCAGGTATGTGGACATCAAAATGATTGGAAATGCAAATATATGCTGGAAGTATTTTCTAAACTTGAAATTATAAGCAGCTTCACAAATAAAATTGCAAGATGGCTGAAAGTTATTTTAAGTATCGGAATGCCGATTATCGTCATGCTGAGCACACTAAATCCCCTTTCTAATGTGTCTGTTATATCTAAGGATAGCAGGAGTGAAGTTATGCTTTATCAGCAAAACAAAATCAAAGGCAATGGCATATGAAAACATGCAGTGCATGTTTTAACCCACTGATGTTTTTAAATTTTAATCAAGTCCATAAAATTCTATTCTGAATTCACTTATAATAATGCTGGGGGGACATTATAATTTGCTGCCTTTCTTCTCTGTGGCAACATACTAGCTAAGCTACTTAAAATTATGGCCAGAATTTTAGACATGGGTTATCCGTAAGCAGGTATCACAGTAAGTTTTACCCTTTGTCTGATTAAAGGCTAAGGATACAAAAATAGCCTGAATGCCCATATATAACAGCATTCTTGGAATTTTATCCTGCAGACCATCTGAAACTGTTTGAAGCTAAGTAATCTCTGTTGCTTTGGAAAAATAAATTAATTAGGTAGCTCTCAGAGAGTGCAGAGGAAACTGTACCACTGTGACCCTTTTAATGCTATCCTATTGGAGTTACTGAGAGAAAAGTCCTTTAAATACTGAAGCTTGGTAATAGGCAGCAGGGTTATAAGGATTGTAGTTACAACACTTCCAACCAGAGGGGATTTTTCCTCTGTTTAAAATGTATAGCTCAAAGTGTTTATACTGCTTTGGTTTGCAGTCTACAAAGTAATGAAATCATGCATTGTGCTGAAAATGAGGCCTCGGGACTACTACCCACTGCTAAAATCAAGTATGAAACAAACTTTGCCTTATCTTTGAGTGGATATAGTTAACTATACTATCAACCATATAGAGTTTGTTTATGTGAGATTATCATGTTTGTCTTCAGAGATTCTTGGAGTTACGACAAACTGCATTTCAGATTTGCTTTTCTTTATTTTTTATTTGATAGAGATATTCTAAATAGAACTCCTGTAAATTATGATTATCTAAGTTTACCTGTAACCTCAGTTTTAAATCATCTTTGGGTGTTTCTACTTCCCTTTCCAGTTTCTTCAATGAGAAGACATAATTTTCCTTTTTCCTTCAAGGATGTCCAAGAATAGTTTAGATTTTATTTTTTGTGATGATCTTTGAATATGGAATGTATTTTTGGTATATTCTGTGCATATTTTATGTCATTATACTTCTCTTGCTATGTAGTGCCTCAGTCTTGTACAAAGGATAGTAGAAAATGATGCTGAAATGAATAGACCAGTGCACATGGACTATCACTGCAGAAACTGAAGAGCAAAATGTTGAGAAGATAAAAACAGTTTTTCCAAAATCTCTTCAGGGGAATGGAAGAACACCCACATGGAAAGATCAAGAAGTAGGAGACTGATTTCACTCCCAGGGAAGATGGGGAAAAGCAGGAGTATGCTTTCCTATGTAGGGATGCTATTTGTCTCTGGTTTCTCACACCTAGCTGTGCAGAAAGAAAAAGAATAAACCATTTGAATGCCTGTACAGGACTGTGTAAAGGTCCATTTTCACAGTAGTTAATCTGATATCCTGCTCTCTACACTGCTTGGAAACTGATGTCAGGGAGAACAGGGCAGCTAGAGTGTCCTTTCTTGGGCAACTCTTAACAGGCAGTGAGCAGGTGCCTTTGCAGCAGGAACTGCAAAGGAAATTGTTGTGCCTACAGCTGTCTGTCCTTCATTTGCATAATCCCAGTTTAAAAACCTCTCTCTTCAGCTTCATAGTGTAGTATAGAAGCAACCCATCTGATTTAATAACACTCTGTATGAAAAAGTTTTTCCCAGTTGTTGTTTTAAATCCTCTCCCTGATCATTTACTGAGTCTTCCCAAAGTCTTGTGTGATAAAAACCACCACGTGATTGCTTCCTGTCAGCCTCCGATGTATCACTGGGGATTTTATAGATCAAAAGACAATCCTTTCTCAGTCTGCTCTTCAGCTAGAAATTATCTCCTCACACAGATGCACTCCCGTACCTCCACATATATTTTTTCAGCTACATCCATGCATTTTCTTGTTTCACATTTTCATATGAAGGAACTGGAACTGTACACAGCACTCAAGTGCAAAGAGATTTATGTAGGTTTGTAATGAGCTTTCCTGCTTTTTTTTCTACTGCTTTTGAAGCAATTTCTAACACTGTTTGCCTTTTGGACTACTGCTGAGTAGAAAACCAGTGTTTGCAGAAAACTACTCACAATGACTCCCAGTAATAAAGGCTAATTTATAGCCCATTATTATGTAAGTTTAGTGAGGGTTATTTTCATTACTGTTTACATTAGTTTCCAGTTTTTGGCCTAGACATTCAGCCACCATCTCATCGCCATATTGCTCACTATTGTCAGATCTTTCTACAGCTGCTCAGAGTCAGGTTTCATTTTGCCTACCTTGAGTAATTTTGGATCATCAGGAAACCGTGTTGTCTTCACACAAGTAATTTTAGGCTATTTAGGTGCAACAGTGCTCATCCAGAAGTATTCTAAGCAATTCAGCCCTAAGGAGGACTCAAAGAGGAAAGTAAATAATGTTGTTTTGGATGGTCAGTATCTGTCAAAGAAAGGGGATGTTGATCTGGTTACATGATCCCGGTCCTAATGGCAGCTGTGCTTTCCGATTCCTAGAGATGGCTCCTCAGTCCTGTGGCACTCCCCTACTCTAGGGCACATCCAGTTTCCATCTGCTGGTGCCTGCCTTTCTCCTTTCACAGCTTCTGCCTGCTATGAGCCTGCCTCCCAAGCCCTCTCTGCCTAATTTGTTTATTATCACACACTCCTTAACGCTCTTTGCTGCTCTACTTCATGCTTTTTCTTCAAAGCACTTCAGTTCAGTGGTTATAACTACTGTACTCTCGCAGTTTTTCATAATTCAATGAATATGCATAAAAGGCAAGGTGTAATTTACAAAAATATTTATTTAAAAAGTGTCTTTTACCTATGCCTTGCATAATGGTACCGTTTTGCCAAACACACCTGCCACCCCCAGCAATAAATGACAGCAATGAAACAACAATATTGCTTATTACAGGAGAAAATAAAAGTATTTCCTTAAGGTTCTGTAAGTAAATATTTTCAATGTCCATAGATCTGCTTATTCTCAGCATAGGGCTAGTAAGCAAACATTTTATTTTATGTTTAGCAAACTTTCCTACTGCCTGATTTAAAGAATGGGAATGACTACAGTTACCTAAGAAACACTTCTGTATAATTAAGACCTTAGAAGACTAGGGTCCCTGTGTGTATACAGAGCACTTTTTCATCCACCATCTACATAACATAACTGTATTTAAAAAATATTTAAGGTGCCCTTCTACATGTTTGTTTCTCTTTGGTTTAAGTATAGGCAAATTAATGAAAAACAACCAATCTGTGGAATAGCCACTTAAGAATTTGGTATCAAGATCATTAGAGAATAATAAAGAATAAGTTGTTCAGAAACAAGTTAGCTAATTAACAAAAGTATTCTGGAATTTCTTTCATGTCACAGATGTTGAGTGACCTCTTGTCTGAAATGATGTTGTTGAATGGTGACCTTAAGACACCTCTATCTCCTTGCCCTGTTACTTATCTTTTAGAAGAAAAATAAGTGACTACATCCCTGGTATTATTAAGTGTCTGTATGAGACTTAATAATCATAATTGTGTTAAACACTGTTAAGATCATCAAAGGACTTTGCCCACTATGGCAAAATCTCTCAAGAAGCTGCATGAAGCCCACCCCACCCAAATCTGGGAAATTGAACTGTGAGTTAGGACACCTGAAGGGAACTTGAAATAAGAGAAGGGTGGTACTACTGTCCACTTATCTCAGGCCTAAGGAGAAGTAAACAAGGCTGAAGTAGAAGAGTGTATCCACAAGGAAAGCCAACTCAGCAGCTGTGTTGGAAAATCAGCTCTGGCTGGGTCTGGCAGTGGGGGCTGTAGCCACAGACTCATTTGCTGAGGCCAGGTTTGCACACTCTTCGCCCTGCAACCATGCTGGAGGAGGAGAGGTTTTGGGGCTGTGGTGGTGAAGCCTCTGCTCCGCATGAGACAGAGCGGGTGAACACCCAGCCTCA
This sequence comes from Dryoscopus gambensis, assembly GCA_013389985.1. Taxonomy (NCBI): domain Eukaryota; kingdom Metazoa; phylum Chordata; class Aves; order Passeriformes; family Malaconotidae; genus Dryoscopus; species Dryoscopus gambensis. The sequence continues at coordinate 20,316 of WEIT01024793.1, read as the reverse complement.
GAGGCTACAAGCTGGGCTTTGAGCTGGATAAGAAGCAGACCCTCCAGAGACAGGATGGTGTTTTTATCATGCCAGTTGTCTCCCCTCACACAAACCAGCCCAGTTGTAACATTCCCACCACCCCTCCTCAGGGCAGGTCACACCCACATGGGACATTCACATTCACATGCAGGTCTGAAGGAATGCATCCCTTGTGATGGGGCATAACTGGCTCCACTGTGCTGATGTCAGAGGCAGCTGTCATTCGTTAGGAGGGATCATAAGCCATCAAAGACCCCCGAAGCGCTCCCAGACTCATTTCTGAGGCCTTCCACCAAAGGATTGCACAGGATCCACAATGTTGCAAGAGCTCCAGTGTTGCAAAAGACTGTAAAACACCCCCTCCCATGGAGGGGACATGCTTGGGTGTTCCCATGGACACCTGAACATATTAACCCATTGAACTCTACATTTTGTGGGACCCCCCCGAACTGAGAACACCAGAAGAGAAGTAACGGGACGCTGTCTGTCTCCACGGGTGGTGATATCTTTGCATCACCGTGATGTCTCTCTGTCATCCTCTCCCCATTCCCCCTGCTTCCTTTTTCCTCTTTTTCTCTCTCTCCCGCCCCATTCTCCCCCCCATTTACTGTTAAATAATATCCATACTATTGACTTTGGCATATTGTCTCATTCGCACCTTAACTGGGGGAGAGGCATCGCTCTCTCATAATCTGATCTTAAATGTGTTCTATAATGTATGTGGCTTCTTACCTAATCTTTCTGCAGATTTTTCATGAAAACTTACTCTGATACCCACCAAAGTCCTGCTTAATGTTTTTCCTGCTCCAGCTCTTGGAAACTGAACACCAAAAAGAAAAAAAATGTGTTACTTAATGAATTTCCTAACTTTATTCAACCACATTCAAAAAGACTTGCAGGTTCAGCTGAAAGAATAAAGTTTTTTTTCCAAGAAGCTTATCTGAGAAGTTACACAAAAAAATACTGTGTCAAGGGATCCTTCTATGGAGGTCTCTGCTTTAATAGGAAAATGAGTATGGCTTTTGTTTGCCAGGGTCCCCAAAATGATCCTTTGTTGCACAATGATACTGCCAAATCTGGAGCTGCTAGTTTGAGAAATGGGGAAAATATAAACCAGCATCACACAGCCTGTTTGTCTAATGAATAGCGTAGGTTCAATAATTTATAGAATGCTGTAAATCTACTTTTTTTCAGAGGTATTTGCCCTTTTTCCCCATTCTCTTATAGAAATTTGCTGGCAGTGGCATCTAGTTCTCCAGGGATTTCAATTGATTTTCTTGGACGACAAAATCTATTTCCAATCTTGTTACCATGAACCAGAAAGCAGGGCTGAGGTGGGGGATGTAAATAGTAGGAGTACACTTTGCTAAGAGAGGCCTCAGGGCCATCTCTAGAGGGCAGGAAGCATGCCAGCCCTGGGGACAAGGAGTGACCAGGCCTCGGCAGGATGAGTCTATGGCCTGTCTGCTCCACAGCAGGGTGACCTGTTCCACTCCATAACATAGGTTGTGTAGAGAACATAGGTTCTCTACATCCCAGCTTCCTGGTGTGTTAAGCCATCAAGGATGTTGTAAAAGCTGTGGTGGAGGATGTACAGGGAAGAAACCCCCCCCCCACCACCAAAAAAAAAGAAACAAAAAAAAAAACCTGCACAAAAAAAATTGCCAAAAACCAACCTACCGAAGAAACCAACCCCCAAAAAACGTAATACAAATTAAATCAAAGGAGTCATTTCTACGGCAGCTTTCTGGCGCGTGTAACATGATTTTTTACAACCTCCCATTATCGGATGACAAAGATTGATCAGCTAACGCAGTGACCACTGCGGGAGGGTGACGGTGCAAAGTTGGGTGTCGTGCTTGTGTCACCAAGCCCGGGTGGGAAAAAGCCCTTAGGCTGCTACTGACAGCCCTGTTCCCCGGCGGCACCCCTTTGTCTGACACCATCCTCCGCCCCTGGCACGGAGGTCCCTCTCGCTCCAGCACAGCCCCGCTGTTGCCCACGTGCTTTCCCGTTTAATTCCAGACCTGATGTCATGACCGAAGCCCGTTACGCGATCCCTGCCGCTGCCCCGTTTCTCCGACACGCCGGCAGCACCCCGACTCGGGGCTTTTCTCGGCGCCCCGGCGCCGGCTGCGGGAGGGACGGCGAGGTGCCGTGCCGAGCC
>WEIT01024793.1:1405-15276 GCA_013389985.1 Dryoscopus gambensis | reverse complement strand
TTTTTAAACACTGAACAATTCAAACAATTCCCAGAGATTTCGGGGAGGCTTTTTTTTCCTTTTAACTGGGTGCTTTCTGGTTTTAAAGCTTTTGCCTCTCCTGGTATGGGAAAAGGCAGCAGTTTCTGTAGATAATTTTCATGGGAAATATTACTCTGGGCAATTACGCTTCAAAAAGGAATTTCTCTAACAATTTCCTTCAGGCTTGTGTTTCTTTCTTAAGCTAAGTTTAATGAGATTTAAAAAAATCCTTCACAGTGGAATACTAAAGTAAATGCTTACTTTTTTTTTGGGGGGGGGGGAGGGCGGTGTCTGTGTATTGAATTTGCCATATCAACATTGTAGGTGTTGAAGGAAGAAGCAACAGGTACAGTACACAAATGAAAGTAAACATCCTCAGGCCGTTTGAGGGACGTTGGATTTCTGGCAAATTTAAAATATGGCTTTGGTCATATAAAGGAAACTCCAGCTGCCAGAAATCTAGTGAAAAGAAAGCTATATAATGAGGGGCCAGTAACATGAGCTGAATTTGGTTGTAATGTTATGAAATATTAAGGAATATGTAGTTATAGAGTCACAGAATGGTTTGGGTTGGAAGGAACCTTGACAGGTCTGCTAGTCCAGCCTCTTGCAATGAACAGGGACATTCTTCAGCTAGATCAGGTTGCTCAGAGCCCCATTCATCCTGGCCTGGATGTTTCCAGGGATGGGATATCTACTACCTCACTGTTCCAGTGTTTTGCCACTATCATCATAAAAAAACTTATTCCTTATAGCTAATCTGAATCTACCCTCTTTTAGCTTAAAACCATTACCCCATATCCTACTGCTGTTGTCTTAGGCCCTACTAGTAGAGTTTATGCTATGAGTGGTGTTATTATGTTTGTAATTAATTTCACCATCTCCGTACCAAGCTCTTCTGAGCTGTAAATACAACCTACAACTTTCAGCTATTTCTTGTAAGGTAAGTCAGAATGCAGACATGGAGGAAGTTAAAAGTTTGGGGTTTTTTAAACGCCAGTGCTGTATATGTCCTAGTAAATGGTGTTTCTAGTGTGTCCCTCTTTTGGTGTTGTTCCTTTCAAAAGAGTTGAAAAAGGATGGAAGAACCTTTTGGTGCTGACAGCTGATAAACCAGTGAAAGAGAGAACAGCTAAATGTGAAAAATGGAAGATGGGAGAATACCACAAGAATTACCCTGTGTAGACAGTCAGACTTGTGTCTTTTAGGGAAATTCCTGGGCTGCATAGACTTGCTAAGATTAAGGGAGGAAAAAAAGGAACAATACCAAAATACTAGACACAATTGTTAAATGAGGAAAAAACAGCATTGGTTTTGTTTCTATTTTTCTTTTTTAAATGGGATTTGACCCAAGTGATAGCTAAAGAGTCCTTCCAACCTAAATTATTCCGTAATTTTGTTTTGTCATTATAGGTGAAACCCAGAAAATTATTAATTTTCTATTAACAGTGAAAAACAGATGGTGCTCAGAAATATAGAATTTTTTTTTTCTGGCATATATATATATTAATCCTACGGAATTTCCAGATAGTTTAGATAGTTTATAAACTGGTTCCAAGTGAAATGTTTCTGTGCTGAGGGCAATTTACAGTTATGGGTGGTAGCAGCAGGTAGGGAGATGGTGAATTTCCATGCTTGTCTTTCTGAGAAAGCTGCAGACTGGTTGCTTAAATGGTTTCAATGTGAGCCCCTCCATCACCAGTTCAGAAACCGAAAAAGATTGTATGTCATTACTTGTTGCCTGTAACTTTAAAAAGAGAAGCTTTGAAGGAAGAGTAAGTTGGAGATTGAAGAAGAGTAAGACGATGGAATGTATGGCAGTTGTAATATGGTTAAATAAGGAGAGCTTTATAATGATTCTTAGAAATGCCTCACTGTAGCAGAGAGCAGCTGCATTTTGAAACCAAGTTAAATAATTTCCTTTCTCAGTTCCTTAAAGGGGAATATATTTTAATACTAGTTGAGAGCCCTTCTCTTTGAGCAGACAATGGATACATTAGTTTGAGGTGTAAAGAAAAGAAGTCTCTAGTTGCTTGTGAGTTTAATGTAGAATTGCAAGAATTTTAACTAGCAGGTGTCATGCTAGATTCAAAGATTAGGTTTTCTACCAAAAACCTAATTTTCCTCTGTTAAACTTGGTTTTCTTGCTGGCTTCTTGCTAGAGTATGATATCTGTATTTCTCTCAGAGTGCAGTCCCTGGGCATATCTTAAAGGTTCTGTTTTCCTCAATCAAATATTTCACATTTTTTGAATTTAGACCCTCTTCCCATTCCAATGTATCTTTTCCTCCTTTTTTTAGGATGCTGATAATCAGGTGGATAAGCCAAATCTACCCAGAATTTAGCAGATAGCAGTCTTGGTTATGATCTCTCACAGTGTGATCTGACTGCTTACATTCATAACTCTGCTGAAATTTTTATTTACCCTTTTTTTTTTTTTTTCAGTGGAAATCAAGAGATGGAAATGCTTCTAGCCTATAAACTGCATAAACCCCCCAGTACTTTTTGGTTCTCATGAAATTTGTGAAAATCACAAAAAATCATGCTTCATCCCTATTGATTTACACCTTTCTAGCAGAGGTGCAAAGGTACTGGTGGATTCTCTGCTTAAAAGGCTGGATTAACAGATCCCTATGTGGTATCAAATGTAGTCCCACTCTCTAATGCAAATGCTGTTCTGTTGGTATGAGGTTTTTCTAGAGCCTATGTTACTCCCAGTTAAATTAGTGAATTATGATTGTGAAGGATGCAGAGGTATTAAAATGATTGGATCCTTTACATCAGTACAGTAGGGCCTATTTCTGGGATTGCTTTGTCAACAAAGTTAAAACAAGTCAACCCAAAGTAGGTAACATTTGTCTAAGAATGATCTGTAGATCGATTTCAAGAAACCTTATCTTGGAATGTGATATACTTTTACAGACGATGAACTGAAAGGTTTTCTGTTGAGAAGTGTAAGAAGCTCAGATTGCCCTAAGAAGAGTCTGTATGAAACCTGTCCCGTGGAGTGAAGCCTGCCTGCTCAGACAGAGGAGGCCTTGGCTACATCTACCCAGTGGTAGCTGACCTGATCAATCCTGGAAAATGAAAAACAGTAGAAGAACTTTGTTCTGTAGCAGTTCCTAATGCCCTGTTTCCTGTAACATGTTTGTGGTGGGAGACCAGAGAGTTACAGGAACCTTGGCGGTGACTGCTAATTGACCTTAGATATGGGCAGTGGAATTGGTGAGAGTTTCATGGCTCATGCTGACCGTTTAAATGAGAAAGGAATAAATAATAAATAAATGAGAAAGGAATTAAAGCAGTAGCCAAGTGTGGGGGAGCATGACAAGGGACAGGCACATACCTCTGCCACTTGGAAGGCTGAGCTCGAAGGGAACAGCTTAGTGTGAGGCCCAGGCCACTGGTCAGGACGTGGATGCACTGAGCAGCTGGAGCGAGCATTCTGCTCCTCAGGATCTCTTGTGGCAGAGTCGCCTGGACCTTGATTTGTGTGTATCATGGAATAGACAAGATGGAATAGAAATATCACATTCATCCTGCTTAATAAAACACGACTTTATTTTATTCAGATTGTGTGATGCAGTGGTGTCTGTCAGTTCTTGCTGCCACCCCAACCTCTTCCCCTGTGACAAACCCAGTATGGATAAGGTGATGTTAAATGGAATTTGGGTCAAGAGAAATTTCTGTTAACATCCTACAGGAATGGTTCCAGGCTGATGGTTCTTCCGTTTTCACCTCTGCCTTTACTGTCTCTGTCCTGTGTGTTGTCAACCTGCATCTGCAGTGGAACTGCAAGTGCACTCTTGCCCTCACTTCTGCTTTATGAGGATTTTTATAGCTGACCTACTCGGGGATGCCTGACACCCTTTTGATCTTGTTCAGGAAAACAGCGTTTAACTGTTTCTCCTTTCTGCCTTTGAAAATCAAATTCAACCTTGTTTGGAAGGAAATGGCAGTGTTATAGGAGAAGTGGGAGAGAAATTAACCCAGAGAGACTGTGGCTCATCTTCTTAGACTATGATTTTTGAGATTTTGGCCACAAGATAAAAGTTACTTTAATTTATTTTAACGGAAAATGGTAGAGAGCAACTTATTTTCTTTCATATGTTTATATTTAGAGAGCCAGTTAGCTGTGTTGTCACCTGGTTAGGATAGATCTAGGGAAAATAGAAAGGCAGAATCACTGATGAAGAGCTACAGAAATGGCAAGAAATGGCCCAGATAAAGGGACTTTCATATTGAAAATGGGAAGTTGGAGTGGTTAGTTTAGTGACAAATGTTTCTTTCAAAGTAGAGTGGGTCAGCTGGGTGAGAAGGTGGTGGCTAATGGTGGAAATGATACTTAGTTAAAAGGAAGAAGCTTGAGCATAAAACAGCTTGCTGAGATCTGAAACAAGCAGTTGGTGTTGAGTCATCTTGAGGTCCCTCTGACCCCAGTGTGAGCATGACATATACATCCCTCTGGTAAGTAATTATGTTGCTCTTCTGTTTAAAGTCTGTGTTTCTGGGGTTTATTTTGTTTCTGGAGAACTTGCTTCATAAGATGCTTGCCAAAACCAGAAGGATAGGAATGATATGAAATAGAGCTGTAGAGTAGTCAGACGATGAGTCTGAATGTAACATATTGGTCAGCTCTGTAGCCATACAAATTATTTTTCTTTCTCTGTAATGGTTGAAGANCCCCCCCCCCCCCCCCATTAGCTAAATACAAGTTGTCTTTCCACAATCACTTGTGCCTGACAACTCTGTTCTGTGTGTAACTTCTAAGAAGTATGGGCAGGTCGTAGTTGCTACCTGGTTTAATATTCTTGGGTGACGTAGTCATGGGCAAAAGTAATGCATTCTCTGACTGAAGGGGGAAAAAAAAGAGTTCTCTCTCCTTAACTGTGACCTATATTGTGTGGGTGTGCAAATATGCTGTGGGAAGCTAAATGTAAATTATGTACTGTTCCACTGAGCAGGCTTTTCTTGATTCTCCTAATAATTGGTAGTGTAGCCTACATATAAAACCCATGGTCAGTTTGCAGTATGCAATTCAGTGACATGCAATGCAATTATTATTTGCAATGCAAAATAATCTTTAAAAAACCAAAGCAATGTATTTTCTTTAGTAGTTGCAAACTCTGTCTCTTGCCCAGTCACCATAAATACTGTTTTGTGACAGAGCTTACAATTAATAACAAGAGTGGCTTGTGTCTCTAATTAATACAATAATGGTTGTACTTTCTTTTGACGTGGATTGATGTTTAGTGGGGGAGGCCTCAAACCAAGTCAGAAATGAGGGTTAGAATTAGCCCGACTGACCAACCCTGAGACCCTCACAGGACTCTTCAATAGCTCCACGTGATTGTGCAGTATCTGTGAGTTTAAGGGATAGAAACAGCTTCAGAAGAAATCTATGAAATCCTTTTTAATTTCCATTTCTGATGATGCAAAGGTTGTGGTTGGATCTGCAGATACTCTGAAATGTAGCAGTGAGATGGCAGCTTGGGTTCATAGCTCCTACCCTTTCCATAAGAGCTGCTCTGCGTGTCTGTCTGCCTGCTACAAACTTAAATTTCGTGAGCTACCTTAGGAAGAGGAGAGAGTGGCAGGTTTTTTGCCTTTAAACTTTATTAATTCCTATTCATCAATTTCTTTGGATTTTCATAGTGTTTTGGCCAAAACAATGTAACATTAATCTACAAAGGGTAAGTTTGGATAAAACAGCCATGTTGTAATCATGTGGCCTTTCCTAAAGCTGTGATATTTTTCTTAATACCCTTGGCTTTTAGGTTTCCAGTTGAGATGCCTAAACTGGTTTTGCAGAGGCTGCGTAACAGATCACTGTTCATAGTTCTACTGATGTTTTGTGCCTTCCTGAGTGCCTCATTTTTCTCCCAGCTCTATGACCTTTATAGATCCAAATATCCACTTGTCCTCTCTGACGGGTGCACATTCTAATAGTTGGAATGTTACTCAAACTGTTAACATGCTATACGAGGGCAGTGCACAGGGCAGGGAAGGAAGGATTGTTGCCTCCAGCTCTGATTCCTGCTGCCTGCCCAGCCCAGAGCTGTAGTGGCCTTTGGCTGCCAGCTTGTGGTGCAAAAGCACGGAGATACTATTATTCTCTGCCACTTTGTGATATTTCTGGTGTAATTTTTAAAGATTTATTCAGTGTTTTCAGATTTCTATGCTTTCTTCTTAACTTTGTGAGCACATCAGCTCAATCATTTTGCATAAAGCTATCAAATACCAGTCATAAGCCTGTGCTGTATCTCTTTACTATTCTAAATACTAGTGACTATTTGAATTATTTTAAAGTTACACAGAATTCTTTTGTAAAGTAGAAATACATTGACTTTAGAATCATCTACATTTTCTTCATTCTTTTTCACGTGTTTTTGTAGTAAGTCAGTAAAAATAATTTCAAAGATGCAGTAAGGAATAATGGTGTAAAAATAGGTAGATACTAAAAAATAACTTGATAAACATGGTGAATTTCCCTTAAGGGGAACAGAAGCATGCTAGCTTACATCAGTTGAAGGGGTTTTATGTATAGTAAACCAGAACTATTTAGGCAGTGATTGGTGTATATTAGGCTCATAGCTCTCTATAGAAAAAGGGCTGTATCTCATAACAAAGCAGTTTTGTTTTTTGATGCCACTGCATAGGTTCAAAGGTAAGCTCTCTGTGGTTTTGTTTCCTGTTCTTTGTCTGGCTGTGGGCACTGTGCTCAGTGCTGAGAAACACAGAACATGCTTGTGGAGGGTATGGCAACTTGAGAGATTTTATACTTCAACATCTATGGCAGCATTCCCATGTTGAAAACTAGTAGAAACAAACTGCTCTTTAGGCTGCAGATATCTTGAGGAACACATAGTTCTGCTTTCTTGGCTGATTCTTGGGTAGTTTGCCATGAAAAATGTGTCATAGATGTGTGATATAACACTGAGAAAACCACCAACATTAGCTAAATCTGTTTGTAGGTGAAATTTAGTTTCTTATAAAGAAATGTAATGAGTACAAACTTATTTTGAAACCGATTTTTTAAAAGCCAAATGCACCAGGGGTGTGTTCATCATGTCTGGCTTTCCAGCACTGAGACATCTTCCGCAGCTCTTGCCCTCTTCATCATTTTGTCTCTCCTCCACAAGTCACTCCTCACCCATTAATTCACTGGTCTCGGAATTCCAGTCCTGTGCCCAGGCTCAGTGCTCCCCCTGGGGACACAGCCATGTCCCCTTGGCCAGGCTGATGATGCTCCATACTGGTTCCCTCCAGCTGCCACTCCTGGGTGCTTCTCCTGAGGTCCTTAGGATCTCAGGAGATCCTTGGGGGGTACTGCCAGGGGCTGGGGGGTATAAAAGGAAAAAAACTTGGAGGACAGAAGGCCTGGGTAGTCACAGTGTAAGCATACCAAGGAAAATCTGTTATTTTCCTACCAGTTCTTATGCCTAGAAGCAGTGTAAGGTGCCACTGCTTAATGGCAGCAAGTGAAATATTTTTGCACTTTAGGTTGGTGTTTCTGTCAAGGTGGGTTATACATCTCAACCTTGCTGAAGCAGATTTAAACATAATGTTGCAACTTCCAAATGCAAGTTTCTCATTTAGGAGGACAAGTCTGAACAGAAATAAATGTCTGTATGTATTGTGGGACCCAGAATGTAATTCAAGCAGACCTCTCTGAAATTTTTCTTTTTAAGCAATCTTGGTATGCTGCAAAAATGAATTTCAAATCTTTAGTTGCCCACAGGTTACAGCAAAAAAAAATCAATACTTTTTCAGCTAATGTCAGTTTTTTCCATTAAAAGATAAATGAGGAAGTGTGAAGCTTCCAGTCTTCTCAGACTTCTGTGCGCTTTCCAGACAGCTGGTTTTAATTTATCTTTATATTTTGTATAGTGTGAACTTAGTACTTGTCATTCTTGTTGCCAACCATTGCTGGTACTTATGAATTAAATAATCAGATAATGATGCAACTGGTGCGTTTTTAAAACCTTTGTTCAATTTAAGAGGGTGAATGTTTTATTTGCGGAAATTAAACTTTGTAGGAAACTGAAAATGGTCCCCATCACGGGTTAGATTTTTGCTTACTCGGAAATGTGCTGGCTCATGTTATCTTTCTAGTCACTGGAATTTATCAGTGTTTGAGTACTGCTACTTTGGAAGGTTTGGTCTCCCATTTAATTTTTATAAATGAAAATATTATAAGGCAGAATAGACATTTTAAAAATAATTTCAAAGCCTAAAACATAAATATTTGAAAGGAATGGACTGTAGAATTCAAGCTTCTACTATAGACTTCTACTCTACATAGCCTTTTGGCTTCTGAGGGTCTGACTGGAGTGGTGGGGAAGTAGAGACAACTGCACTGGACAGCTGTAGAGACCAAAAAAAAAACCTGGAAGGTAACCTTCCTAAGTTTTCCAAATTCATAGGCAAAGCCCTGCTTCGTAAAATAGATGCAATTTTCCTGTTTCAAGATACTTGTTAAAAATCAGAGAAAATAAGAATGAATTTGAAATTTTCTTTCCAGAACACTGCAATTTCCAACTGAATATCCACAGTGCTTTTCACCCCTCCTTTTTAAGCTGCTTTTTAGAACTTCTATAGTTGGGAAACTGTCCCAAAACATATTTGTCAGGTGTCATTGCTACTGCCATGTAGCAGTAATGCAATTAGCCTTACAAGTCCTTTTTACTTCCTTAGCGTATTTGCTTGGTAGTCTTTCAAGAATTATTTTACTGCTATTTTCTGGTGTTGATGAATTTTGGAACAGGTACTGCATACAGCAGGGGAGTTTCTCTTCTGTGTAAATGGCTATGGGCATCTTGGCTGAGGTTACTGACACATATTTGGCTAAATGATGACTTACCAGCTATTGTGAAGGACTGAAGAATGTTGAAAAAAATTACCTGAGTTACTTAAGAAAATTACTGTTATCCTTACAGCTGGAGTGATTTCTCCTCTCAAGGAAGAAAAAGAAATTGCAACAGAAATTGAAACTGACTCCAGGACAATCGGTATTGAGATAAAATAAATGTCAAGGGTAACAAAATATTTCACAATGTTGGGGTAGGAAATTGTCCTAAAGTGCCTTAAAAAAAAGTGGCTAAGTTCAGCATCTTGGTTAATTCTGTGGCAATATACATATTAATGAAAAGTTTCAATGGAAAAACACTAAGTCTCACTTTTGAGTAGAACTCGGATGCTCTAATTCAGTTTTCTGGTATAACTTTCTCGAGGTATATTTATTTATGATAAGGACAGTATTATGACTGGTGATAAAAATTTTTTTGGGATAAAATTTATGTATAAATATATCACAGTAAATTTTCACTGTCTAAATGGTAGATGATTCAGAATCAATGTTTTTCATTCTAATGAATTTATAAATACTGAGTTGCCCTTACCTGAGTTTCTAATTTGTGAATGGTAACAAGGAGCAGAGGGAAAAAACTTCATTTCTATTTCTATCTTTATGGTATCTTTTATGGTTTTTAATATAGTAGCATTTTACTGGTTACACTTTTGACATTAATCTTGCATGAGGTATAGTTTTCAGGACTATTCTTATGCCTAGATGTTACTGCCACATAATGTTACAAGATTTTTCAGTAACTAAGAAATCAGTAGGCAACAGGAAGCTTATAAAAGGAGATGCTGAACTTCCAACCATGGGTTGTACGGCATTAGAAGTTCAGAAAAGCCTGAGGACTCAGGTTGCAACTTCTGACACAAATTGTGAGGGCTAGAGCACATCTCCTATGAAGACAGGCTGAGAGAGTTGGGGTTATTCAACCTGGAGAAGAGAAGGCTCCAGGGAGACTTTATAGCACCTGTCATTACCTAAAGGGAGTCTTTTTACGGGGGTGTGTTGACAGGACAAGGAGTAATGGTTTTAAACTGATAGAGGATGGGTTAAGATCAGATATAAGGAAGAAATCCTTCACTATGAGGGTGGTGAGGCACTGGAACAGGTTGTCCAGAGAAGCTGTGGCTGCCACATCCCTGGCAGTGTTCAAGGCCAGGTTGGATGGGGCTCTGAGCAGCTCAGTCAGGTCTAGTGGAATGTGTCCCTGCTCATGGCAGAGGGTTGGAACTAGATGATCTTTAAGGTCCCTTTCTAACCAAACCATTCTGTGATCCTAAATTTAGGTATTCATTGCCAGCAAAATATGAAGTGAACCCTTCTATTCCTTCCTCTGCTTTGGTGGTGGTGCTTAAATCTTCTGTTTCATAAATGTGTGATTCCTGAAAAGAGAGAGGAGGATGCTTGTAGTTTGGTCACCAGCTTTATTCATGCAAGTTTATCACTAGAATCTTGCCCATATTTTATTGAGCTTGTTCTGGAAAATCCAAATTTGTCAGCATCTTACATGGGAATAAGAAACTCTTGAGTGGGAACAGTGCTCCCTGATTTGTCAAAGTCAGTGAGCAGAGGGAGGAGGAATACTTAATGAACTCGGTTTGATTGGAGTTTGTGACAGCCAGCACATCTTCTCAGCTCGGCCAATTCCGCAGATAAAATCTTATGGCTGTTGTTAACAGCAAAGTTGGAGGTGTGGATGGAATCTTGGCAACTGAGGGAATTATATTACATGAGTGAAGTCAGATGTCGTCATGAAAGAAAATTTTTAGTATCCCATCTTGAGCATGAGTATACACCCAGCAGTAATAAATGCCTCCTCTTCAGGCTGAGAATCAGTCCTAATAGAATTGCAGGTGACGGCTGAGCTGCTTCCTTCTGAGAAATCATGATGACAGTAATCAAAACAATCAGATTTATGTTCAGCTGCTTACCCTGGAAGTCTTTTTATTATCTTTAACTCACTGTTAGTTTAGGTCACCCTTTAGTCTAAGTAAAAGAGACCACAAATGCTTTTTCTCTTGACTCTATGGCTATATAGAGTGTCTAGAGAATGCTGTTCGTTTTGGTGCTAGTGTATTTTATGAAATGTCAGCTTGATATGAGAACAAAGGGGCTTTTAAAATAATTTGATAGTTTACAATATGCATTTGTTTTGAGCATCCTCCTGTATTCCTGCTTTTACATATAGTACCAAGTCATTAAAAAAATACTTGTTTTATTGGCAATCACCATGGATACACAAGTGCAGCCAGAGCCTGTGAGTCTGTAATATCTCTGCCCTGCAACTTGAAGGGCTCAAGCAGTGTCCTCCTTGAACCCTCCTGAGACAGATGAGGAGCTATGTGTGCAGTAAACATCGAGGCCTGCACATAAATACTGTAAAAGGAAAAGTGTCTTCGAAACATTAGCTCATAATTGAAAACAGAATTCAAATAGAAAAGGCCCACAAGAGTTAACTTTTTTCTTTGTAACACTGGATTAGTGCAAGTTGTAACCCATCATTTGCTCACACAGCTCTTCAGAAAATTAACACAGTTCCAATAGTAATAGTTGTAAGGACATGTCTTTAATTTTCATGTTATTTATCTTCTGAATACAGTCCACTAATGCCACTTGTTTCATTAATGTTTCAGAGTGCATAATAATTTATAATAGAGAAATATGACTCCCCTTGTCTCTTCCTCCAGGCTTAAATAACAATATTTTGTCATATCTGTTTATATTGTGTATCTTCAAGTGTCATTATAAAATTGAAAATGCCTCTGAGTAGGTTTTGTGAAAGTTGAAAGCCCCTGAGTGATAATGGCAGGACATTGTTGACCTTGTTGGTGTGTTAAGTGCTAGTGGCAGTGTTTTGGGGTAAAATCTGCTTTTTTATGTTAGAGAACTGGAGTGCTTTCCTTGGATAGAGGAATATGCCTGAAAATGTGACACACATGGAAGGAGCCACCCACTGTGGAAATAATGGAGGCCAAGAAAGTTACTTTGCCAAACACGGTTGTAAGTACATGCAAATCCAGCTGAGCAAACCCTATACAAGAGCTTTCTGACCAGCTGTGGATAAATAAGTACAAGATTTCTACAGTTATGTCTCTTATTCTGTATAGTGGGATCTATTCCCAGGCCTTGGGAACCAGGATGATCTGTGGGGAAAAAACCAGTTAAGACAGCATCCTTCAAAAAATATTGGTAATGACTTTGAAAATATTTTTTCCCCTTTCTTCCTCCCCTAGACATGAAAGATGAGCACAGGCTGGATGTGGTTCATTAGGTCTGCTGAGCCTGGTGTCCTGCCCATGGCAGTAACTCAGAGCAGGAAGCATGACATACTGCCCTTACCAAACCTTTCCCTTTGGTGTTGGACTGGGAAGTGTCACAGGGAGCTCAAGATACCCATTTCCCCATCCCAGTTGGTCCAGTCCCTTCCTAGACCTTAAATTTGGCATGTGTATGTGCTTATTATAGCGTGCTATAGTGTGTGCAGGTTTGAAGAAACTCAGGGTAGAGAGAGACATTGCGTCCAGTAATGTGGAGGAATGTGGAGAAACCTCGGTGTTACAGGCCAGACACCACAGTGCAAACAGAGTAAACACAATTAAAAGAAAAATTTGGGTAATTTTCCATCCTTCTGCTAGAGTCTTAAAGGATAGGCTGGAAGTTTCTGTGTTTCTCCAGTGCCAAGAAAAACCACAGAGGTTCAGGTGGATCTGTACTTCCTGTGGGCCCCACAGAAAACAGAGAACCAGTACAGGGATCCACAGAGGAGGATTTTTGACTCTATTGGATTAGAAAGTGCAATTTATTGGTTTGTTATACTCTGAAAAATGTTTCAGTTTTGTGCCTTTGTTACTGAATTTGGATTAAGTTTAACAAATATTTTTCATGAAAGGAAAAATAGAGAAAATTTTGAAAAAACTGGTTTTATCTGAATAAATTTTCAGTGAAATATTCATTTTGGTGTGTCTTGATGTTTAAATGGTTTTTTACTTTAAATTTCTCCTTTCTTCCTCCTTTTGGTCTCTGAACTAAAAAAGAATCTGCTTTTCATGCAGCCAAAATAGGTTCTTTTTTTCAGTTAGGATTTGAGGTTTATGAAACATGTCAATAAACATACCCAAGGAAAATCTTGCTTGTTCCAAAAATATGAGGCAGACTTTTCTAGTTAAGAAAAGTCATCCCAGCATATGGTGTGTTTCTTTTAAGATGCAAAATATTCATATACTGAGATGAACCCTCTGGAGGAACTTTGAGGCAGTAGCTCTTGCTCTTAAAGCTTCTGACTTCATTTGTTTCAGCAGACATTTACTTTCTGAAGATTTTTCTTCCTGATTTCTAAAAGATGTTAATGGTGCCCTGCCAAACTGTTGTTGACAATCTGTTTCTTGTAGGATACTGTTATATATAAATAGTGCTTTTTTTATGTTTAATTTTTCAAGCCAGGAGAAACATTCAGATTTGCTTGCAGCATGAGTCTAGAATAACACTGTCTCTGGCTTAGTAGTTGTTGTAGTCTTGTATGACAACTGTTGTACACATTATCTTACATGACTGTGGCTGCAGAATAGATTGGGGTTTATATGTGATTGCCTTGTTATTGTATAGAGGGCTGCCTGATGTGTTTTTTTGGTGCCTTACTTGCTGTGGCAGTAGCCTCTGTTCACTGCCACCATGTTACTGTGACCTTCAGCCAGACCAGCAAAAAAAATGCATCTTGTTTGCTCAGCATCCCAAAAGACAATTAGGAATGGTTGCCCGAGCAACGTAACATCCTTGTCCAGTGCCACAGGGATTGCTGTGGTGCCAGTTGGACTGTTCCCCCAGAAATGCCATGCTTCCATGCACAAAACAGTGGACTAGCGAAGGAATGTTTTTGCTTCCCATTTGTTTTTTTATCTTTGCTTGGACTCTTTTCTGCTGAAGTGGTAGAAAATAAGCAAAGGCACGGAGTAAATGGAGGAGCAGAGAAAAAAAAGGCAACATGAACAAAGAA
>WEIT01024785.1:30961-54650 GCA_013389985.1 Dryoscopus gambensis | reverse complement strand
CGCGAAGGCGTCCGGGCGGAGGGCGGAGTGTGGCGGCGGGGCCTCGCAGCAGGGGCCGCAGCTGTCAAGTCTCGGCTTCTATTAAGGCGTGTTTCCCCGGCGCTGTGCTCGGCGTGGGGCCGGCGCACGGCAGCTCCTGCCGTCCCGGGGCCCCCGCGGTGCGGTGGGGCTGCGAAAGTGTTTTGGTCTAGTTTTGCTGTGGTGATTTTTGCTGCTGAAGTAATCTGACATAAGGATACGTGTCTCTTCTGCCCACCCGTTCAACTGCAGCAAGGCTTACCTGCTGGCATGCCGGTCTGTGTAATGGCTTTTCAGGGCCCCTTGTCCCCCGTGCCCTGAGGGTCTCTGAAGAGCACTTTTTCTGCCACTTAACCTTTCACAAGCGACGGTTGTGTGCCCATGTCCTACACCCGTCTTCAGCCCCGTGCGCACTTAAAAACTCAGTGTCTGTCATCCAGTTAAAAGAACCAAGCAAATAAAATTTGGTAAGCCTTCTTATCTTCCCTTCAGGCATCAAACCTCGTTCAGCTTCCCTAGGGGATATGCTTTTGCAGAGACTTGAGAAAGTGAAACTGTCATAGTTAAGACAAGACCGATTAAACTAAATCTGATTTTCCCCAAACTGGACAGTTCAGTATAATTTAATTTGCAAATACTGAAAGACAAAAGTAATTTAAATTAAGTTTCTGTTCACCTAAGGGTATCTGTTCTACCTAAATTGAACAAAATTACTTTTTTATAGCTTCTTTTGTGTGTTGTTTTTTTTTAAAGTCTAGCTGATTTAACTATAAATGATGAAAGTTTTCTTTATTATGGAATTGTTTCTACATAAGTGCATTGGAGCAGCAGAGATCTTGGAAGTTTGTATACTGGTTAAATACTTCCTCCACATATCAGAAGGACTTAGGCTAGCCTAAAAAAAATCCCTTTATTCTATTTTAAAAAGAAAATTAATTAACTGAAAGATATTAGGAAGTTAAAAAGTACTTTTCAGTAGTCATATGGAGAAATTATTTGAATAGTCTCTGCCTTGCTAATGTCAGAATTCAAACATTTTCAACCCAAGAAGAAGGCACACTACTCTTTTAGAGTGTGAGTGGTTTCCACAAACCTTTGTGAAATTCTGCGTGCTCGAATGCTGCATTTCAGAGTGGACTAGCAGTGGGTTGAACTGCATTTTAGCTGTCACCTTTTCTTGAAGAGTATTCTAAAAGAATTTTACAGGTGATGCATAGAAGTGTGAATTGAATTTACTGTTTTGTAAAAGAAAACTAGGAAACATCCAGAACACAGACACATGAAGTCACTGTCATGGTTTGTAGTTAGAAATAATATGGATTGTGTGCTGGTTCACTGGCTTGTAAATGGTCTAATTAGATATTATCACAGTTTCAGGTGTTATAATAGCATCTGTGATACTGTGATACTGCATCTGTATTGGTAATAAAATAGAAGACATGAAAGAACTGCATTTATATCTACAATTCTATGTTAGATGATTTAAAGCATAGTAATCTCTTACAGATTATTTATTTTATACAGGTAAATTATTGAAGAGTAGAAGCCCCTAATTTCTTGTAATGAAATTTCAGGGTTTAGTGCCACAGGGAATTAATTGATGAGAAGACATCCCATGTAAAGTGAGTTACTTACTGTGTTAAATACTGATATAACTGATTTCTGATCTTGCTTCCCTAACAATGAATAAGTATGCTGTAATAATCTTGGTGATTTACTGTGGGCCAGGTTTTTAAAGTCAGGTCAGTGTAGGCTGAGGGGGTGTGGTACCTCCCTTTGATATGTAGTTTGTGTTCCCAGGCTGGCCGTTTGTTTGGCGAGGGGCTGAGCTGCCTTGGTCAGCCTTGTTCAGGAGCTGGGAATTCATCTGCAGGCTCCTCAGTGGGGAACCTGGAAACTGCACCCGGCTCGAAGCTGCAGCTGTCTCCAGCACCACAGAATGTGAGATGAGAGATGCTGCTTCTTTCACGACTACAGAGCCTTTTAGAGATACTAGTTTTCAAAATTTTTCTGAGAATGTTGCTCTTTCCCCTCTGTTAGTAAAATGAGGAGGAAATACATAAATGTGGTTTTAAACCTTTTTTTAAAATTATTTTTTATAAAAGCAGGGGGACATAGCTGGAGTTCATTCTGTTGCAGTACAGCTTCAAAGCGTCACACTTTCAAGTTTTCCCAGAAGTGCCGAGTCTCATCAGAAATGAGTTGGGGTTTGGTTTGGTTTTGGTGTTTTTTTTTCTTTTTTGGGCCGTATAGGTCACAAGTTTGGTTCACAAGCCTTGTCAGTAATGCATGGATGAGTATTGTCTATACTTCATAGTTAAGTGAGCTGAAATTGAATATATTAAAGGAATAATAAACTCTTCTCCAGCAGGGTATTTATATGAAAATCATCCAACTGTTCTGAAGCATTACACAAGTTAGAAACATTAGTTGAACTAATAAAAGATGGCGTAGCAAGAGACTGAGGCAATATGAAGCAATCTGGTTTACATGCTCTAGGCAGAGTGCAGACGTGTAATTTTATATAGTTTTCCTTTCTGGTCAGACATGGCTTTGCCATTTAGGATGGTAAAACTGCTAATCAACTTCTAAATTGCCATTTTATGTTGAACTCTGTGTGTTACTGTACAAAAGTGTGCTATGGGGTCTCCATCTGGGAAATGATTAAATAAATAAAGTACCTGCTTTACTGAATCTTTTACTGAGCATTGTTTCTGATACAGTTCATTTCTTGCATTTTTTTTAATCTGCAGACCTTGGTAATGCTCATGGCTTTACAAAATTCAAACTTTTCAGTATTTCCAAGATGAGGTGAAAGGACTCAAAATTAGGTGATTTTTTTTTTCCTGAAATCAAAGTATGCATTTCAGATTTTTTTTACTGCTGTATGCTACTGAATCAGTGTTTCCATCTTTCTGATGGTGCATTGTGAAACAGGAGTTATATCTCTTTTTTAAAAATTGTTGTAACTTGCTCTTTGATAAGAATATTTAACTACAAATTTCAGCTTACTAGATACTATTCTTGTGTTAAGAATGAATCATAGAAGTCTTCTTAGCACTATTAATATTCAAATGGTAGAAGTATCTCTTCATCTGTATTTTCCTCACTGTTAAAAAGAAATTCAGAAATGTACATCTCAAACAATTAATCCTCACCTATAGTAGCTTCCCATACTTCTAAGCTAGTTGCTTTTTTAAAAATTAGCCATAGAATATACAGATAACAGTTTTGGGGAGACTTGACTGTTTCCTGGTATTCCAGGCTTGCAATTAAATACTTCTTGTAATTCTGAAAATTTTTGGCAAATGAGAAAAAGTGATTTAAAACTTGTGCAAGAGAGTTTTCAAGACCAAGTGTGCTTGTCTGCACTGTGCAATATATGAGCTGGGCAATTAGCTGGAAGAAAATATTAATTCACATTTTCCATTAATTTGTAGACAGACTCATGTCTCCAGAATTTAACATTAGCATTATGAGCTGCAAGTGATGCATGGTGGAAGTTCAAACCATTTGATTGTAGTACACTTTTATCGTTTTTTAAAATGATCCTGAGGTAGTTTCATCTCTGCCTTGAAAATAATCAGGCAGGCGAGAAATTATTCCCATTTCAACTGTGCAGCAGCTCTGGGGGAGACATGCACTTTCATGGTTTGAGGCACGAGAGAAAAAATATTCCCCTTTCAATAAAGTGTTTAATTGTTCTCTTTCAGTTGAGAGGTAATGTATGGTTGGCAGCACACTGTGTCTTTTTTTCTTACAAGATCTATCACTTCTGGCTGTGGGTGGGTGTGTAGGGTGTGGTCTCTGTAAGCTTAGGTTTCTCAGCATTAGCTAAGATTGCCTTTAAATGAAGAAAAGTCATTAGCAGATGTCCTGGACAGCTGCTGAAAATCAACATTTTCTGCCACATCAACAGCTTTACTGACCCACATTTACTCTTGTAACCATTCATTCAGACTAAGTCTTTTCTCCTTTGTAGGAAGGTGCCCACTGACCTGGTACCGGGGCATCACCATTGTGGTTACAGCTGAAATTCACATAGAGACAAAGTTAATTACAAGTTCCTGAAGAGTACTTAGTTTCAGCTTTTTGCAAATGCTTTCTCTGCTCTGCATGCCTTAAGTCTTGTCCGGGTCCAAGGCTGTGTCCTGTATCTGCCAGTGTTGAGTCTATGATAAATGTATTAGACAGGTACATTTGCACATGCCAGAAGTTCAGGAAAGTAAGCCTAGCCATAATCCTTCAGGCAAAGTTGACCTTTGAAAATGTATTTTGCACGTATCACTTTGCATTTTGCAGAATTTTCTTTCAAGCTCACCTGGAGCTTTCTCTAAGCAGAAAAGAGCTGCTACTTCTTTCCATTCCCATCACAGAGCTCTGAGACTTCTCCACCATCTGCAGAAGCTCACTGCCCTGGTGTGGTGATTCGCTGAAGGGCCGTTGTCCAGCTTTGTGCATAGGCTACTGACCCTGAAGGAAAATACCAGAAAGCTCTGGGAATGACTCTAGCAAGAAAGTGGAATGCCCCACTGTAGGGAGTTGTCTTGCTGCTGTGTTTCCAAAGTGGATTTTACGGTGCTGTCTCTTGTCTTCACAGTTGGGCATGGGGATATCTGTGAGCGAGACAACTTCTACATTGCCTGCCAGAGTCAGTTGTCCTTGTCTGGTATTTCCATACCTGGCTGCAGATGTAGAAGCAAAAGCTCAACGTAATACCCTGTAACAGGGTGGAAAGTCTGAAATAGGAAGTAGTATCTGTGATTTTAATTCAAGATACGCAGTTCAGTACTGCCTCTGGGCAGCACAGAAGGCAAACTTTGTCTCTCCTTTAGGTGTTGCTTTGGTCTTCTACTCTTCAGGCTCACAAATGCAGTGCTAACCAACACACAGAAATCTTAATGTTGTTGTGCAAAGAACCAAATAACTGATTTAACCTCCTCTATACTCATACAGCAAATCAGTGAAATAAAGGATAGCACTTCACAATCTTTAGAGATTAAATTAAAGGGAACAAAAATGCAGGCTCCTGAAATCTATTCTGGAACATGCCCCTGCCGAGCCTATGTGCAGGATCAAACTGTGAGGTGTCTGGCTACTTGGTCCATGCATGTTCTGTTACTTAAAGCATCAAGAGTAGTGGTAGAGTATATGACAGATCTCTGGTGGTCTCTAAGCTTGTTTAAAGTAATATATAGCATTTGAGGAGAAAGAATGAAGGATTGAATCCTTCCTAAAGAAATTCTGGATCTCAAATAGTGAAATACCTTGTCTTTTAGAGCAGATAGCTTCACTCTCTAAAATCACAGGATCAAATGTCCTGTGAATGTATAGTAAAACATTTTTTTTTTGCCTCTGAGAGCTCACAGTGCAGATAGCTAAGGCAGACAAAGGGGGCTGAAATCGTGAGCACTAGCTGATGGATGGAGAAACTCTAGCACTGAGGGAGTAATTTCTGGAGGGTTTTGTGGCAGCACAGCATCAGCAGGATGAAACAGGGCCTGAGCCTGCCCTATTGCCTGCTGCTCCTAGGTTACCAGGCAAATGCACTTTGGCAGTGGATATAGGTAAAGTGGCTTTCTAGATTTAGATATAGAATTTATTTTACTCAAGTTTTTGCACTGAATTACCCTACCTAGACCAGAAGCTGAATTTAAGGTGCACATGAAGACAACATGCCACATATCTGTAAAGTTTGGGATTTGTGTGTTGTGGGTGTTTTCCAGCTGTGTGGGCAGTGCCAGTGTGGCACACTTACCCTTATTTCTTGTGTGGCTTTCTATGTATAGCTATAATTAGAGTGTAAGGTTGAGGCTACCAAAAACATTTCTATGTTGTCATGATATTTTCTTTCTTTTCTTTTGAAGAGATATGAATTTTGGCTGAAGTCACCTTGAAGACAAGCTACTTCTGGTTTTGAACCTGTTTTGGTGCTAAAACTACAGTGGGGGTCTGTGTCATGAAATCTAAGCTGGTTTTCCTTTCTGTGATATTTGGATATAGCAGACATCATGTTCTGATTGTGATAGTTGTGAATCAAGAGGAAATTTAAGCAAAAGCTTAGGAGTTTTTGAGCCTTCTTCAGTGACAGTCCTGCTGGTCCAGTGCAATCTGTGATTTCAAAGTAGTGCTTGATCATGTATGCAGTCTGAAAAGGCCTTTTCTGTGCTAAAACCACCTGTAGAACACCTAGTTAGAATGATCTTATCAACTAGGGATTGAATAATTTCTCTTTTTTTGGTTCCTTCTTCACTCCCAAACAAGCACATTCCTATAGCACTTGAAAATGCACATCTGGTGAGAGTCTTGTTGCCTCTTCTTCTCTTTGGCAGTTTGACATGGTGATGTGCCATGATGGGTAGCTTGCAGTGCTTCTAGACACCCCATGCCAGTGCTGTTGATCTAGCAATACTTATTAGCATTAAAATTTAATTTGAAAATATTTTGAAGTAATATTGTGGGAGGGAGAGTGGGTTACAGGACATTGACTTTTTTTTATGTTTTGTCTATTCAAGCCATGCATATTTGTCACAGTGGTTTCTTTTCTAAACATTTCTATTTAAAATCAATGTTTGTGAAAATATGCTTGTCTGCCCAATCCAACTTTCATATTATCTGTGTGAAAAGGCAAGAGAATTTATATAAGGAGCAATCTATATGTTGTAAACTCTCTGCCTTACAGTTATTGCATCCTGTAGAAAGAGACTGTTTGGCTACAGCCTTGTTTTAATTTCATTTTTTAGTTTTCAGTTACACATTTCTGGAGTCTCCCTGACCACTGCTGTTACCTGATGGCGCCTATATTTCATCAAGTTTAGACAAGCAGTCTACCTGGACTTAGGCCCAGAGGAGCTGCCGTAACTGATGAACATGATCCCCTCTGCCTGGCAATTCAAGACCTATAGAACCATGATTCCCAAGGGAATTGAAACAAAACTGTGTTCAGACCTTGCTTCTTGCTTTTTAAATTTTCTTTGTTGTTCTTATGTAGCATTGCCTTGTACTGATGGGTAGCATACTTTACCACAAGTGAAATCTGGTACTGGTTTGCTGATGATTAGGAGAAAAGATTCTTTTTAACCTACCCTGAAAACAGAAGCAGGGAAGAATAGAGCACTCAGAGACACAAGTTGCTGTGACATCTCTTCATTGCTGTGTACAAATGAAGTGATGAGTTATTAAACAAAATAACAAAAAACGTTGCAGCATTACTGTTATGATGTTGGGTGTTTTTTTACTGCATCATCATTTTTAGGCTTCCAAAATTTAGTGGATAAAATCGTATATTTTAATTTTGTTCTTGCATGCTGCTCTTTAATCTGTTTTGTTCTGTTGGAAAAACTGCATTATATAAAGATTGCATATTATCTTAGCTGTAGAACATAATGGGGGACTTGTTAATTTAGAAAGTGTTTTTAGAATTTTTTTATTATTGCAGAATGAATGTTAGTGTTCAATGTAATTAAATTTAATTGCATTTCCTGTATGTTTTATTTTTAGTTTGCTCTTACATGCCTTTATTTTCATTGAGAGTTGTATATTTGACATGTTTTTTTAAAAAGCATGGTGTTGGCAGTCAGACACAAGCTCACTTTAAATCAATGAAATAGTAAGCTTAAAAGTCTTCTAAATGTGGGGAACTTGTAGTTTCTGCTTAGTGTTCAGGAGTTGTTTCTTCATGTTGTTTTAGATTATGTGGCCTTGTTATTTTTTTTCTTTATAAGTTTAAAACAGTAAGATGGGGAAGAGTAATTAAAGGCTGCTTCTTTCTTCTTATTCTATCTTTTATACCCAGGTCAGCTGGCCAGGCTGGCAGAGCTCTTTTAGCTACATACATTTTTGCCATTCATTTATCTTTTACTGCTCATGTTTGCTTAACTAACATATTGTACCATTACTTGTAAAGAAACGTTTTTCTTTGATATCTTAAGAAAAAGTGGAGTTTGTTTTTCTGTTATTATAACAGTTTGTCTGACTGACTTATATTTTTAAACACGAGCTGTTTACCCAGGGAGGAACTACAGTGGCTGGAGAACTTGCTAAGCTCTGGGTTCACAAATGTGAAGACTGAACAGATAAGGATTCTCAGATTTATTTATTTAAATCAAGTGACTAATAAACATCTGAAATAAAGATGACATTACTAAAAGGTCATTATTCGTTTTCTCTGTGTAAAGGAATATAAAGTCTGCTGTAGCACAGTACATGTATTTTATTGTTCACACCTTCCTTGTTTCTCATCTACTTCAGCTTTGACATTCCTGGTATTTCTGAGTTTTTTAAAAAAACATATCAGATATTTTTAAACCTCAAAAAAGTACTATCATGCATATAATCACATTACGATTTTTTTTTCCAGTCACCAGCAGTGAAGAGAATTACCATTCTTGAAGGCAAAATTTCATTACAAGTTTTTAATGGTTAGAGTACACCAGAGGAGTTAAACTGATTTTTTGAATTGTGGCAGTACTCAGAGGCCACAGGCTTCAGGGTTCTGTTGTCTGACTTGTAGGAATCTCCTGCTCTGGAGTCTGTGCAGTAGTTAGAAATAAATAAGGAGGAGGCAAAGGCTTCTGCTAGCGCAGAGGCTTTTCCAGCTCACTGCTTGGTGGTGAATCAGTTTGAGAATCTATGTTGTGAATCTCACTTTGGCGTCTTGTGGACTTCCCACTTCCTGGGGTTGGTGATCCTGGTGGGAGCTAGCAGTCTTTGGGAACCTACCAGCTTTGGAAGAGGGAAGGTCTCCAGCTAGACTGCCACTCTGCCACTGCCTCACAGTAAAACAAGTTCTCCTACAGCTGTGTGGCTGAAGAGAAGGTATGATGTCAACACAGAGTGGGGCTCAGGTCCTTCATGGACTAGGAGCCAGGGATATTTGGGGCTGGTAGTGTGCATGGCTTTGCATGAGTCATTGAACTTTGTGTGTCTTTCTCCACCTACAATGCAGATATTTATGTACCTTGCAGGTGCATTGGTTGAGATTAATGAGTTGTTTGTAAAGCACTTCGAAGATTAAAAGCTCTATAAAAATGCTAAGTATTATTATGTATGAGCTCTTGAGTGCATAATGGCTGTTTGCCTGCCAGTATCTAAAGCTTATAACTCACTAAGTATGAAGGCACTGTATGAAGTCAAGTTCTAGTTTCCATTTAAGAAAAGTCACTCATATTTTTTGTTCACCAGTTGAGGTCACACCACTGGCCTTCAGCATTATCTAGAGTGAAAACAAACTCTAGAGGATTTTTTAAAAGGAACTGTTTAAAAACATTAAAATCATGGGGTTTTTATAAGGATTTCTTCTCAGTTGGTCATTTTTTACCCTCTTTATATGACTTGTGTTTTGATTGCCAAATTCCCACATTTTCTACCTTTTTTTGTTTCACTAAATGCTTCTTCTGACACTTAAACTTTTTCTTCCTGACCTTTACATCCATCTCTGCAGTTGCCATCAAAGCTATGTTCCTCTGCTCAGTGGCTCTTGCCACACAGCACAGGTTCCCTTAGCCCTTCGTCTGCCTATCCCTCACTTTGGGGCTTCCATGGCACTCCTACCCCGAGAAACCTCCTGCCCCAGACACTCGTTGCCAGCCAGTGCTGCACAGTATGGTGCTCTTCTTCAGGGTGCTTCTCCAAAAATGTCACAGTGAACTGGCTGGCAGGCAGGCAAAAACACTGCCCAGCAACAGAAGGGACAAACCTGCCCTATGCTTGAGAGCAGACTTCCCTGGCTGTGACCTCTTGGTTCACTGTTCTTCAAGCTTTCTGAGCACTGGTTTTTGTAAACATCCTCCAGTGGCAGTGTGGACTCCCATGTAGGAAGCTGAAACAAACTGATAATGAACTTACTTTCTAAGTAAAAGTCTTGCTATCAAATTCCCTGATTTTATCGAGTCACAAGTTGAAAACAACTGCATATTGTTTGTTATGTATCAGCACCATGTCCAACTTGGATAATTAAATACTCACTTTAGCCACAATCTGGGTTTGCTGCCCTGGGTTAGAGATGTGAAAGAAACAAATGCCCCATCTTTAATAGATTCACAGTCATATACAATTACTTAACTGCAGTCTCATTCACTTCATAAGATGTGTCATGTAACCAGAATAGTGCATGTTTTAATTGTAGGAGTAAAATGCAAGAGAGTATGCATGAAAATTTGCATACCACAGAGTAAGGTCTTGTAGTTTATTGGATGCAATTCAGGCAGGAAATTATAGTATATGGCTATGTTTAGTATAATAAGAAGTGTCAAAATTCTCTATTTCGTCATAGTTACTACACTATATTGCTATGTTTCTAAAATTATCTAGGAGAAGTGATTAGTAAATGTTACCAGCTGAACTGTTCATTGGCAGAGGGCTTTATCTGCATGATAACTGGCTGTTCCTTGGAGGACAAAGGATGCTTGATTTTTTTTTTTTAATTCCCTCAATATACTTCATATTGAAAAAATTATTTGAGTGAAAAACACTGGAAATGTTCTACGACGTAGAAACAAAGTATGGAAAGTTTGTTCATTGTCCTTTTAGACATTATGTCCTTTCCAAATCAGTAATGTCTTTCCCTTCTTAATCTCTGAAGAAAAAGGAGAATGTTGAAAACCTAGCGTTCAACAAGCTGCCCTGCTGCATGGAAGCCTTAGAAAGGAGAATAAAGGGCTCTTCAGAGTTTCTTGGAGGTCTTTTGGCAGACATACTCTCTAGCGTGTGGCCTGAGAAAACTTCCATGAGTGTTTTTGAAAGTCGCACTGTTCTCTTTTGAGTTTAGATTATAAATAACCATCCACTCTAACCAGCTCTATAAAGTCTCCATCTTTCACATTTTAAAGATGTTTATGTTCAGGTATTCATTGTTAAAACCTATTTAAAGCTTTGTTTCATTTTAGATCAAGCTCATTTTGAACCATGAAGAACTATTGCAGTAATGAACACGATCTGAATTTATATGTTAATACTTACAGCATATCAGATGTTCTCTATAGAAATGTGTACACTTCTCAGATTATCTGTACACTTCTCAGATTATCTGTTTCATGCTTTCTTGTACATAAATTTAAATTCAGTTCTACCTTATGTATTTTTTAAATATGAAAGTCAACGGATGTGGCATAACATGGAAAGAAAATGACAAGTTTGTTTCTCACATAAATTCCAGCTGTTCAGTCTCAGGTTTTCTGATATACGCAGGTGAAGATGGAGTTGGACAAAAGCAACAGTGAACTCCTAGCTTCCTTCCATGTAAAATGGAGATGCTTTATGTAAGAAATGGTGCAGTCACTGCAGATCTGCTTGTATTCTGCTTGACTTCTCGGCTCTTGGGTGTGCTTGTAAACTCATCTAGAATTGTTGAGTTGAGGTCCTTTTCCACTGGACGAAGTGGATAGGCATCTCACAAAGACATGCTGGTTTGACACTGAGAGAAAGTGTTGCCCACAGACATTTGTGCAGATCTGAGCATCAAGCCACATTCGTGCCTCGTGGATGAAATGGTAGGTGATGACAAGGCTTGGTGTCATTGCCATGTGTGTTTTGAACTAACATCAGTGAGGTGGCTAGGCAGGTCTCACCTCTCCAACCCATTTCTGGTTGTTCTACCCTGATTATTATTATTAACATAATTCCTATGAGTCATGGTAGAAATGCGTATTCTTTAAAGAAGTAAATAAAGTAGTGGGTCTTGTCTGGGTTTATAAAGATCTATTCATGCTCTGACATAGCCTGCTAAATCAACAGAAGCTCAGCTCATGAGAATACTTCTCTTCTGGTTGCTCAAAAAGATCAAGTTGTACCAGCAAGAATTATTTTGCTGTTACAGCTCTGTCCCAGCAGCTGAGTAGTACCATTATGATGTCTATCAGTTTTGAGTCATAGAGTACTCTCCTTAACTAATACATATTTTCTGGCAAAAATTTAATTGCAGAGCAACCCAAAGATTGCAGAAGCGGCTGTTTCTAAAATCTGCTTGATAAAGACAGTCTTGTTTTTGTTCATTTGGAAGCTGTTTTAGCCAAATAACTCTTCAGTAAAAGCTGATTCACAAAATCAGATATAGAATGACATAGCTGGTGGACAGACTTTGGCAGGGCTTGCTGCAGCAGTATCCCCAGCTGTGGGAACCAGATGGATGTTGCAAATGGATTGGTGGGGTGTTGGCAGCTGAAAGTTCAACCAGATGAAAACAATCCGCTGGGGTGGCTGGGGAAAGGCAGCGGTTTTCTCATGTCCCATCCGGTGTGACAGGCAGGGACAATGGACTACCAACCACTGCAGGATGAGCAAGCATGGCCCAGGCATGGGCATAATGCTTCCAGTGACTGTGCTATTGCCAGGGGAACAGCCATGTCAGAATCAACTTTGTTGTAGCTCTTTGCCTACTGAATGCAGATCAGGAGCCTTGACATTTATAAAGTTGTAGCCAGGGCTCTAAAACTCAAATTCACAGTCACATCACTTTTCAGTGGGCCATGCATGTAGATTGAAATAGACTTCACATTTTCCATGTGAAAAAAAATGCAGCAGGATTCTTAGCGTGTAATTGACTGAATCTAAAAGTTCTGAGTTGGGTTTACAAATTAGTAATTGATTAAGTGGATGTCCCCATAGAGAAGTTCATAGATTACTGCCCAGTTTTGCAGACAAGGTAGCTAAGTATGCTCAGGAGAAGTGCCTGTCATATTTAGCTGGCAAGTTAGATTATCTTCATCTTGTGGAAAGCAAAACATTTATTTCTTCTTATAGATTTACTATCTGTGCAGAAAAGACTGTGTAAACCCTTTTCAGTCTAGGAAAAGGAGTTTGAGACCTAATTGCTTGCAAAGACTCCCTTCTTACTCTATCTAGCTTAAAAAATCAGACTGTGGAATAGTCCAATAAACCGTACAAAGTGAGTGAATAACCTGGTGAAGATACTGCAAAAATTAGGTATTCTTTGTTTGTTTGTTCGTTTGTTTTTAGCTTAATAAAATACTTTTTGAATAAATTAGTCTGAATGTTTGGTATACAATCATCCTGTTACTTTCTGCCACTTTTATACTGATGTTCTTTCCTTTAGCATTTATTAGAACACCTTCCCTTTCTACAGAAGGGCTATGTTATTTATAAATTGCCATTTTATTTGCAATATGCCGTATACAAAGTGGGCCGTAGATGGTAGTTACATGGCTTGAGAATAGAACCCTTAATTTTGATGCGTTTTATAAACGATTGGCAATAAATGGCCTCATCCTGTGTCCTTTGACTTTCGTGGGAGCTCTGACAAGTGTGTTTACGCCAGTAGAAGCCGGCTGCCAGCGCAGCGGAGGAGGCAGCTCGCCTTTGCATTCAGCACAGTTGTGTGTCCCCGTGCCAAGAATGAATTTTGCCGATTCAAATTTGCTCAGTTTGTCAACACACAGCTCCCATTGAACTTCGCAGGACGAGAATCATTCTTGGCACGGGGCCGCGGGCAGCCCAGGGAGCGGGGCCGGCAGCAGCGGGAGCTGTGCACTGGCCAAGGGAGCAGCGCCCAGCCTTGGCTTCCCACTTGCCGAGGCTCCCGTCTCCTGGAGCATATGTTTGCTGTTGTTGGAGCGGTGGGAAGAGTCAGTGATAAAAAGAGATTTCCTAGGTTAGTTTTCAGGGCTATTTTTTTGTGTATGTGGCTGTCTGGATGATTAATGTGAATAGGAAAATACTGTTGACCCATTTAAATCATGTTAGACAACATCCATTGCTCATCTACATAATGAAATACACACTGAACATTACAGCCTAAGTATAAGAGCCAGTGAACTACAAAAATAATATTTTACTCATTTAGATTATGAAGTAAAATACAGGACATTAGTACTAATGATAGTATTAAATTTTAAGCCATGCAAATTGCAATTGTCAGTGAAAAAGAACTATAAGTTGAAAAGGCTATTAGCATTTCAGCTTTAACAGTTAATTTGAGTAATTTCTTTTTTCTGCTAGTGTGCAGCTTAAAAAAGTCTATATGCAAAACATTTAATAGTAAGTGCAGCAGTGTTTGTTTTATATTGTTATTTAATTTCAGCCATTAAAGAAATGTTAGAAATTAATTTGCAGTATTAAAATATATGAATATTTTATATTACTGACAGTAAACTGCAATTTTTACTTGGGTAGAATCAAATATAAAAGGCAAATTATTAGTAATCAAGAGATGAAATCATTTTAAGCATTTATTTAAGTACCACAACAGAAACTGTAGCCTTTAAAAATATGGATTTTGTTAAATAGAAACAGAATTGTCAGCATTTTAAACTAAATACAAATTTTAAAGTACTGAATTTAGGCTGACAGGTTTCTATGGTTACCTACCTTTCCAATAGTTTGGTGAGATGTGTAAATCGGCCTATGAGTCACTAGTAATTATTTGGGTTTTGTTTGTTATAGTTGTAATTTTGTGTTCAGTTTGAATCTAATACATTTCATACCACGTGCTTTGGTTTATGTATATTTTAGTGTGTATGATTGACAGTGATTGAGCATTTCTTATGGAGTGCTTGGTTTTTTTGTCATAAGTGATGTATGTTGGTACTTCTGAAAATGTAAACAACTTCTTCCTGTATCACTGTTTGATCAACAGGGATTTTTATGCTAAAAAGAGGTCTTTGTAAATGTTACGCAAGGAGATAAGTGAAAGGTATTCAAAAATCATTTAAAACATCTCCCAAACATTATACTGTACGCTTCCAAATTTGATCCATAATTCTGTCATTATAATTCATTCAGTGACCCAAATGTCACATATTTATGAATAAGCTTCCAAGTTACGCATTAATAGCACATAGTAATGACTGGCAGGTTTAAAAATACATGTTTTAATCAGGATGCTGCAAGTTACCTGCAGCAAACTCTTGATTAGAACATCTTCCTTGTGCTGAGCATTTTCCTGAAATAAAAATAAGAGCTTATTTCTACCACCACCGCAGCAGTTTAGCAGAAAAAGGTATAAACTCTTAGACCTCTCTGCTCGTATATTTTGAAATCTGGATTATAGGATGTAATTCCCCAACCTTAGACTCGTCACTCTAGCAAAGGATGCATACATGTTTTCTCAGTAAAGACTTACTGTCCTAACATAACTTGTGCTTCCATGTGAAAACAGGACAATACAAGTAATTAACAACTTTTAACACAAGGCAAGAATTACTACTAGCTGTCAATTTTACCAAATGAGTAGTAATGTAATCTTATTTTATGAAGGTATTCATCCCCAAGTTGCTAGCCATGTGCATTTTTTTTTCTTAATTTTGAGATAAGACTGACCTATGATTCAGAAATCGTCGTGTGTCCTTAGAGATTTGGCTGCAGGTGTATTGAAAATACTTATTGCAGGAAAAAGACTGAGTGCCTATTCTCTTCCCACGTGTCAAGCTGCATAAAACATCCTCATACAGTGTTCAGGAACATTCCTAAATTTCCTACGCAAAAATTACTCTTACTTGAGCAATGTTGCTTGTCTACTAAAAGGGTGGGAAATGTTTTTTATGGTGATCCAGACATATTTTTTCCATTTCAGATGGAAATTTAAGAGGTTAAAGTAGGATTTATTTTTAACAGTTAATATTGTGTCAGGCATATATATAGGACATAAACATGCCATTTGAAAAACAGTTGTTTCACAGAGCACCTGAAAAGATTTTAACCCAGTAGGGTTCAATGAATGTTAGAGCTGTGGGTGGGTGCATACAAACAAGATTTGGTATTGCGCTGTGTGTAAGGACTATTTGAATAGCTTTTTTTTTTAATCTGAAAAAACTGCTATTTTTTAAACTAACTTGTTCCAATAGTTGTTACTTCGCTATAAAATCAAAATAATTAATGCAATAACCAATCTTTCAAGCTAAAGCAATTTCTCTGAGCTTTTAGAAAAATCTAAAGATATATAGAAAGTGCTTGGAAAATGTATTTAAATATGGAAGCCTGAGCAGATATGTTTCTCATTCTAATTTATTCACTTTATGATAAATTAATTTACTCAATAAAGGAATGCAGTAACATTAGAGAAATGTTTCTCCTGCTAGTCAGAGCAGTTGAAACTTGCCAGATGCTGTGATCTGGAGCCTAAATGCCCTTGATAGTAACTGTGATTGAAACCCTTAATATTGCTTTGTCCAGCTTTTGTACTGGACTTGTCTCATTTTGCAGTGATATTGCTTTAGACAACACTGTCTTTCTATTTTCCTCTTGTGTTTTTCTATCAGATAGAGAAAATGTAGTAGAAACAACATTAGGATGGAAGTCTCTATTGGAGAACTGTGATGCCCCGTTCCCAAAGTTAAGCCTGTACAGCCTGATCCCGTGTTCTGTAATAGACAATTCATTTGCTTTGGTGTATTAATGAATATCTCTCAGCTATAGTTAGACTGTACTCTTTATTTTTTAAATCCTATAATAAAAGGGGGAAGTACTGTTTAATGATACCAGAATTTTACTCAGTTAATTTATTTCTTATACTGCCTTAGTGTGACTCTGTGTGTGTGTATATATAAACAACTGCTCAACTGGTCAAAGGAGGTTTTAAGGATATAATACTAATTTTTTCTTCTTGTTTGTTAAAGTTGCACTGTCAGTTGCTGCTGATAAAAGGTGGCATCGAGCCAGCTTCCTGAAGGAGCTATGGGGAGGGTCATGGCTTGTCATGACCTGGGCACCAGTACTTGAATGTTGTTATTATTGGGATGAAGTACCCTTAGGCTGTCATCCTTCCTGTAAATAGAAAGGGTTCTGATTCTCTGTGGTTTCCCAGTTTACCAACTTGCAGAACAGCTATTTTGTTGGCCCTAAGCTTGACTGAATACTGAATTAGAAGCACAGCACCATTCCAGAAGGCACTGATTCATCATTTTATTCTGTTAGTCTAGACCAGATCATAATAAGTAAAACCAAACAAGAATCTGTTTCCCTATAGTTTATAAATTTACAAACTCATTTGTATTGGCATATAGCCAACAAATTGCCCAGTTCCACTCTACATGAAGTAAGGCCAGAATTGTAATTAGCAAGGAGTGTAACTGAGAGCCAAAAATGACTTTTTTCGGTGACATGGAGGAGTCATGGTGATGTTGACAGAGGGGCTGACTTTTCTCCCTTGGAGTCGGTCACCGTTTGACCATTGCTTTGCTTTACTGCCTCTTAGAAGAGTAACAAGAACAGTTCTGTTCTTTATTAACTAAACGAATTCTGTCAGTAATTTCCAGAAAAATTACATAGTTAACTGAAACAATCTCAGTTAGAATATAAGGTTTGCAACATACTGGCCTGTGTTTCGGTTTATCAGGGTAGGGTCATAAGCAGGCTGTTGTTGAAGTTTTCACCAATGTGTTGCTGTTGTAACTGAAGTCACATCTATCCTGATGAATATTTCATTTCCCCAATCATGCTATTAAAAACAGAGTGTTTTTACCCTTTCATTTCTGCTTTCTCTTTTCCAGTACCATCGTGACAGCTGTGGCTGCGTCCTGTTTACAAATTGCAGCTAGTCACATTTTCAGTAGTCCTTATGGGTTTTGCTTTCCCCTAATACATCCAATTAGGAGGAAATATTTCTCACAAGCACTGACTTGCTCTTCTCCTTGTAATGACATAGTTCTGCAATTCAGGAAACAGTGCTGCATGGTGTCTATGTCCACGATTTCCTGATGTGGGAAAAACGTGTGGAAAGCATCTGGAGAGGAGGAGACCCCCTTTACCAGCTTGTTTCCTGTAAGCGAAATTGGAAGACCTTGTCTGTGCAAATAGATTTCAAAATAGAGTCTGCCCTTTGACTGTCTCCATAATTACACAGTGCTCTCTGTATTTTATTTGGCTGCCAGAGCAGTTAACCCCTGGAAGTAAGGGGCTGATGATGGCGTGACCAGCACGGGTATGCAGACATGACCATGTGAATACACTCTTGTTTGGAGAAGCCTGTCGTTAAGACCTTCTTAGAATACACTTTTACCAAATTTGAGAATTATTATGTGTTGGATTATATTGATTAAGATATGTTATATCTGTAATGTACAGAAAATGTGGAGGTATTAGTTGCAAAAAAGGAAAAAAAAAAGAGAAACAAAAAAAAGTTCTTTCATGGCTTTGATGTAATCAACATCTGTCAACAGAATGAATTTGCTTTTGTTTAATTTCAAGGGCTCTTGTCCTTCTACTTTGCCCAATCAGTTTCAACTTCTGCCTCAGGCATTTCCCTATGTTGTTCTTGGAGTTTTTTTCTTCCTTTTTTTCTTTTTTCTTTTCTTTTTGTTTTTTGGTTTTGTTGTTTTGGTTTTTTTTAGCAAATGCACAGGTTATTGCATATGAAATGTGAGCTGCTGTTCTGCTACACAGGTTACACAGAGCTGGAAAGAACCTTTAATCTTTCTCCTCCTATTTTTGAAGCTTGGACATACCTTTGCAACAGGGAGTTACAAAGTCAGTGTTTTATTAGGCAGTTGAGGGTTACAATTACAAGTAAAGGTCTTTCAAACCACAGCGATTATTTTGGATTGAAAAATGGGAATAGTTGGTAATTAGCAGTAAAAAGCTATGTATTCTTACCTAGTTGCCTTGGCTGGATTCCACACATTGTTACCCTTAGTAATTTTTAATACCACTTTTTAAACTTTAATCCTCAGAAGTTTCAGCAAAATGAATATTTGAACAAGAAGATAAATTATGCTTGAGTATTAAAATCACCTGACAAGCCACATGAAAAATCTCTAGTGTTTTACCTCCAAATGACTACGAATTAAGAAAATCTCCATAGTCATTCTTTTTTCAGTCTAGAAAGAAAGACTAAATCACATATTTTGAAAAGAGTTGTCAGAACAATGCTTTTGATGTTGTTAATTTTATCCAAAGCAAGTTGATTTTATTTCCTAAATAGTTTGGGATGTTAATTCTTGTAATCCTAAATAATTCTGGTTCTCTGCTTCTGTTGATACTATGACTAAATTATTTTAAAATATGTTATTTTATTTCGTGTCTCTTTTAAGATGTACCCTTGTATTTATTGTAGCTCAGAACTGTCATGAAGTTTATCCATTGGTAATATTTTTGTTATTTGCTTGGAAAATTGAAATCTTTCATTAATAAATACCAAAAAAATGGTTGCTAACAATCACATTTGATGAATCATGTAAATGAGCAGGTTTTTGCACAGCTACCCCACACTTCATTCATTGAAAACATAGCTTGATAAATTGCTGTAACTGTTAAACAAAAAGCATTAGAAAAGGGCTTATGTGAGAGTTCATTTTCAACATCCCCTGTTAAAAATACTTCTTGACCAGAGGAAAATCACATTTAAATTACTAAAATCAGCTTAATTAAGGGTCATTAATAGAGATACACATAAAAAACTCTCCACTCTATGAGTGAAATGGGAGCATTTCATTATATAGTGTAACATGCATGAACAGATAACAATTAAAATAGCCCTAGAGTAAAAGGCTAATAAATATAGGGCACACTGAGCTACAAAATCAGTCACTTAAAAATGCTCCCACCCATCATAATTCTTGAATGCCATATTCAGCCCCTCTGACTGACTCATTTAAAAGGAAAAAAAATGTAATTTCCACACAAGATAAATTCATCTGGTAATTCACAAGAGCTCACAGTGCATATTTATATTATTAATCCAAATGAAGGTCTGGAAGGTGTGCTGAGGAATCCAGTGGCTCCGGCAGGACATGCGTGCACACAGATTGCACAGTGGGATTCACTGGCGGCTCAGCAGAGCAGTTGTCAGTAATTTTCTGTGCTCGATGCATCCGAGCTGCTGATGTGATTCGGTAACACTGCTGCTAATTCTCCTTATTGTATCCTGGTCGTGCTGGTCTGTTACCAGCCTACCCAGCTTCACATGCCACGCTCTCCGGTGGCTGCAGTTTCTGCTGGAACATGCATAAATGCCATGTTTATGAATTATCTTACAGTAATTAATATACATAGAAAGCTGAACAAAAAGGATGTGCTTGAGCACCGGTGTTGCAGAAGTAAATAAAGGCACTGAGAGAAGCTTTGATGGGGGTAAGGGGTGGGGAGGAGGGAATCTCTGAGCCAGACTTGGAGAATACAGATGGTTGTTCCTGTCTCAGGTGATTGATGATGTTGCTATATCGAATTAGCTGGGAATATGGGAGCTTAAAAAATAAAAGGAGCTGTGGAGGCATTAGAAGGCTTTCTTAAGGAAGGAAGTGTGTGGATGGAGTCCAGATTTTCATTATAAACCAGTAACTTCATTATATTTTAATGCCATTTTATTTAATTTTATTTTTACTTTGTAGGAGAATGTTGTCTCTTACAATTTTTTGTATTTCAAATAAAGGTTTAGTCGTCCTGTGTTTATAATTTGTGTGATATAATTTAGGAATTGTATTTTAGTATGGTGATACTTATTTGCTTGCCTCATTTCATCTGTTCAAGTAGTAGATATTTTTGTATGCATCTGGTTTATAATGAATAGTTAGTAGAATAACAACAGGCTACAGTACCTTATTATCCTGTTATTTTGTGACAACACTTGCAGTGTATCTTCGGGAGAACAGAGGTAAAAATTTTATTCCAAATAATAAGGTATCCCTTCTGAATGTGAGCTAGTTGCTAGAAATGCACCCATGAATATGGTTTAATGTATTTAAGAGTGTGTATTTGGGGGTGTGCATTGGGAACAATTGACAAGCACACGGCACCTTTTCTTCCCCAGCTAAATTGTGACACAGTAGACAAGGTGCTCAAGGAGCA
Source organism: Dryoscopus gambensis (assembly GCA_013389985.1). Classification (NCBI taxonomy): domain Eukaryota; kingdom Metazoa; phylum Chordata; class Aves; order Passeriformes; family Malaconotidae; genus Dryoscopus; species Dryoscopus gambensis. Next base: position 33,899 of record WEIT01024785.1, on the reverse strand, counting down.
TGCTGGGCATCAAGGAGAGCATTTAAAATATGTGTTCATGTATTGATGTCCATGTGGACGTTAGCTGACCACATCAGTGAGTGTGGGATTTCAATATATTTGTAGTACCTTTAGCTGTGGTAAGAGCAAGGTACTTCAATTGCACTTTGTAAAAGAGGCAACTTGGCTTACACTGTCAGAGTGATTTCTACTCCCGATGGCCGAAAAGTTGCTGCCTCAATAGATTCTGTGCTTCCAAATTCCAGAAACAAATGCAAACCAGATAGGGAGTCTGTAGGATGCTTTGGGTTCTTCAGATGTGCTTACCATTGCAGGTTAGGTGACTCTTTTCTTCTTTTTTTTGTATGTTTGGGTGTTTTTTGTTAATTGGACAATGATTTTTTTTTCTTGTGAAGGAGACTCTAGGAAAGTAGATTATGAGGCTGCTGTTTAAATTCTGATTAATAGGCTACCAAACCAATTTAGCCCACTGTTAACTGGGCAGCTTCACTTCCTTGGAGAGACTTTTCCCTGTTTCGAAGCAGGCGGCTTCCATTGGGGTACTTAGGTTATACTGAGAGCTTGAGGTGAACCTCATCCTTCAGCTCCACTTTGTTACTTACTAACAATTTAAAAAAACACCTAAAAACCCGAAAAAAACCCCCACCAGTGAAAATTTGCTTGGGTAAAAGTTTCTGCGCCTGAGTTTTAACCTTTCAGGTATTGGTACCTAAATGTAGCCCTGACCAGTGTGCAAAAAGACAGTCAGGAACGCTTCTAATGCAAACCCAATGCAACTATTTCATTCAGTCTGGGTTTGGGGGTCCAAAACAGTGCATAACTCGAATCTTCTGTATGTCATGGAATACTGTAAAAGGGCTGTCTGTGAAAGATTGCACATGTGGAAGGATAACTTCTGCATCTGAACATGATAAATGCATTCAAAGGAAAGGAAGGAAGGTACAATAGAATAAAAACATGCAAGATATGAAAGAAACTCTTCTGAAAAAGAAACATTTTTACATAGTTACAAAATATGCAGTAGATTAATTTCTTTATTTCTGTGATATAAAAATGTTTAGTTACTTCTGTTTAAACAAAAACTTTTTACTGAAGAATAATTGTTCATCTGGATTACTTGCCACAAGATTGCTCTTGTATTTGTATACATAATGACATTTTTCAGAAGCAGATCAACTGTTATGTTAAACTTATGTTTCAGAGAAAGAACTATGTTTAGATTGTAGAACGTTTGAGTGGTGAAAATAGACACTGTGTGTAATTGTAATATAATTGGGCAGTGTCAATAATCCTTTTGAATTTCCTGGTTTTGATGCTAGCATTGTCTTTTGTGGTGCATTATTTTGGTTTTGATGTCTTTGAGAACCTTTGGGCCTCAATGCTCTTTCTTTTCCCTTTTTTCCTTTTTTCTTTTTTTTTTTCCTTTTCCTTTTTTTGAGGGGGCAAAATGTGTCATTGCCCAACAACTAAGTTTGAGCTATGAAACTTTCATCCCAAATTCCCACGTGAATTAAATGGAAATCCAAATCAAATACTCCAAATAAAGTACAAATTTTAATCCCTTCAATTACTTTTGGCCAAGACTAAAAATATCTCAAGTTTTTTCCATTGCCCCCAGAAAAATGAACTCCGTTCTTTGTGTCTTGAGCAACAAGACAAAGAGAAACATTGCCTTTGTTATGCTCAAATCTGTGACCAATTCTGCAAAAATACAGCTGAAAATATTGGCTGAAATAACATTAAATCTTCTTTTATTGTCTTATCTTTTCTTACTATTGCCCATTATTAACTGCTTTGCCAAGCCTTGAACAGTGCAGCCGTGTAAATTGCTCCAAGCAGAGGCCTATTAGAGCATCACTCCTGTCTGTAAACTGTGGGGAATTTATCCACATTGCTTTTTAATGCATCGAACCAAAACAGGTTTGGTGTTTTATAAAGCTTCAAAGTATTGTTTGGGAAGTTTTTTTGTTCTCATTTCTTCTCGTTCTTACTGCTCTTTCTTAAACAGTACAAGATTTGAATTACCCTTGGCAACGACATGAGTTCTGTGCTGTGTTTTACATGGTGCCCTTCTTTTTGCATACTTTCCATTTTGTAGTGTGGAAGTAGAAAAAAATGTTAATAATTTTTAATTTATCTGTTAACAGGTTCTGTGACTGGCTGCCACATAATCATTTCTTCTTGCAATCCTAACTACCTGCACAGGCACTCAAGCAATCATCAGCAAAGATGCCTCTTCTTTCAGGGACAAAGAAATACTGCTTATAATATAGTTTGGCCAGCCGTGGTTTCTCCAGCTCACCGAATTCCTAAGGTATGGCAATTTCTGTTACGTAATCTGTTCTTCAGTCAGTACAAAGTTTGATTGCAGTCATGATCAAGTGTATTTGTTGTCCAACAGCTGGGGGTTGGATCACTGTCCTGTTGCTTGGTCTGGTATTTGAAACAAGAGAGCTGGTGTTCAGCTGTCTACCATGTTAAACACAATGATGTATTTAGTTATGAGGGAGTTCAAACCTGGGGCTTGTTCAGTTATAGTAGTATAAATGTGGGTATTATAATTATCTGTCAACAATTCTGCATCCAGATTCTTGTTTGGAACAATTATAGACAGTCTTACTAGAAGTCAGTAGAAATCACTTGTGATCATCTGAGTCCCTTTCTATATAAATCTCTAGCAAGCAAATTATAAAAATGTTTATACTTTGCTGATGGTTTTATTATTTGGTTATGTCAGAGAGAGAATGTACAATACCTGCTGGTAGCCGTCCCACAACCCTACTGTACATTTTAAACTTGTCTTTTTTGTGCCTTTCTTTTTCCTTGCAACATATATTTTTATTTACTTTAGAGCCAAAAGGGACTTTTTCACGCAAATGCAAATTTAACATGTGCTCCACTTCTGGTTTCCTTTTTTTTTCTTTTCTTCTCCCCTCTC
>WEIT01024785.1:11625-30926 GCA_013389985.1 Dryoscopus gambensis | reverse complement strand
ACAGCATACAGATTAACTGTTTAGTGTCTTTCCTTTAGCCAAAAGAAACCAGAGTACCCTTTCTAAACAGTGCTTCACAGGGGGTATATTAGTACTTTTTACCATTTTGTTTTTCATTTTAGTATAGATTCTTATCCCAAATATAGGGTATTTCCGTGGGCTAGAAGTACTAAAAAGTTGTTTGATAGGAAAGCCAATAAGAATGATGGATGTAAGGCTCTTAGCCCTAAGAGGCTGTGGAAGCCCTGTGTGCAGGGAGAACATAGGGTTATATGTGCTATATATTTTCAAAAGCTTTAAAATCATTGAATTTACAAAGTTTATTTTCTGTATTTAGATGCTTCTTTTGGGATAAAGAGGAAGAAATATATTGTCATAATGAAAAGTTGTCTTCCCAGCTCAGAGTTCTCACACTGTCTAAAAGTCAGTCCAACTCTATGAATTCTGAAAACCTGATGGCAAAATTAGAGTATGCCAGAAATCACATTGAAATAACATAGTGGTTTTTAAGATAATTGGTGTGAAACTGTCCACATAGACATTTGTATGTACGCTGCTTTGGGCTTCTCCCTGAACAGTTCTTAGAGGTCAGTAGGATCACGTCTCAGTTAACAGGTAAGTGCCCTCCAAGGGGAAAGTGAGGAGGATGATGTGTATGAAGCTGCTAATGCAACAAATGGCATTGTTTTGGGGTTTTTTTAATTAAGGCCCAAACTACTGCAATAGGATGTTGTTAAGGTTGATATGGCATTAATTTGAAAGAAATGAGAATCTGAAATTCTGTTGATGTAAGTTCACTAAAGATTCACTTTTTATCGGATTAGACGTAAAATACCTGTAGGAGTAGCAATAGTCTTTCTATTTAAAGTCCCAATAGAGCTCATTAGTCACCCCACTCTTTGTTACTCCTACACCCTGTTGTTGTATGGCCACGTTGCATACAGCCTAAATGCCTACTTTGTTTTCTGCCTGCCAGCTTGACTCTGTATTTTGTGAAGTCAGTGCAAAACTCACCATGTGGGCCAGCATGGCAGAAAATCAGCCTGGCTGTCATGGGCAAAGGGATTTTTCCGCAGCCAGTGAAACAGCCTAGGATCCTCTGAGAGAAAGTACATTTCCATGTCTGTGCAAGACATTACTGTTCTTATTAGCTTTCATGTTTATAAATGTCATGAAATTGTTTTGGATTTTAAAAAATCAGATATTAAATTTCACCTCATGCAAGGGCTGAGAAGTTCTTGTGCAGAAAAAATGAGGTTTATTACACTTCCCTGGACATAGGAAATTGGGATACCTTTGTGTAATGTTGTAGATGGACAAATGTGGGCACAGCATATGAACTAGATTTATGTGTAAAAGCCTCTAAATTAAAATAAGTTAAATCCTAAGGTTCTTAGTCAAAAAGCAATCTCATTGATGTCTTAATAGGAGTTTTGTCTGAATGAGAAACACAGGATTTGATCAGGTTTAATTTTGAGACTAATTCTGTATGTTTGTCCCATCAATTCCAGTGTTTAGATGCCTTTTGTAGAAAACGGCCCTCTTTGCAAAAGAGTATGAAGAGTTTTTAAGTCTTTCTCCCAGTTTCCTAACTTGAGACTGTCTGTGCTGGAAGTCAGCTGCAGTATCTGGAGTTTCAGCACTGGAAGGCTAACAGACTGTGTAAGTCAGTAGTAACAGGCAATGTTAAGTTCAAAAGGGCAGTGGAAGAAATACTGAGGCAGCCTTGAGGGTTTGCCCTGATGGCTTAGGAAGGTCGATACCACGACAGAAAGGGCAAGCTGCCATGAAGCAGGAGGCGGTATCTGAGAAAATGATCCCATTGTCATGCTCAGTTTTCTGATCTTCATTTTCAATCCTTTTTCTCCAAGCACATAAAGAAGCCAGACTATGTGACGACAGGCATTGTACCAGACTGGGGAGACGACATAGAAATTAAGAATGAAGATCAGATTCAAGGGCTTCGTCAGGCTTGTCAGTTGGCCCGTCATGTCCTGCTTCTGGCTGGAAAGGGCTTAAAGGTAACAATTACAGAAGTCCCATAACAGCCTAGAGGCTTTTATGCTTTCACTTATTTGGGTTTTGTTCCTACTTTTTTTTCTTTTAACTTTCCTATAATGTGCATCCAACTCTAAGTTTGATCCTGAAAAAATAAGGATTTATTAAGTTTTGATTCAGTTTATGATATGCCTGTTTAATTATTTCTGTATTTTGGACCTATGTAGTGCTCAGTTGCTGGCTCAGGTGTAATATCTCTGTGTTTGTAATCTCCCTTTGTCCGGTTTGTGTCAAATCATGTGAGTTTCTCCTAAGGCCCACACTACATGTTTTCCTTTCATTCCATGGCCCATCTTCCTCATATGTCATTCTTTCCAGCTCCGCATGTGTAGAAGCCCAAACTTGGTCTGCCTTCTCCCTTCCTGCCCATCCTTCAGCCCTTACTGTCCTGTGGGATCCAATAACACTTGTAGAGCTGCCGTTGGAAAAAACAGCTGCCAAATTCTACACAATTTTCCAGAGTGCATTGATAATAAAGCCTCATGGTTCCCAGAAATGTTCCTACAGTATGCTTTTTGAGATATCTCCCAAGAAAAAATATAGAGAGGGAGGAGCCTACTATCAGGTTTTGCAGATGATGAAGTGCTTTTTTAGCCTTGCCTTGATATTTCATGTAATAGCATATTGGATAAGGTGAAATGGGTTGAGTAGCTATGAGATGCAGAGATAGATGGGGACTGTAGGTCAATGCCATTGACTTAAAAGAGGATTTTTCTTTCAGCTATCATCACTCTTTCACAAAGGTTTAGTTCTGGACCTGAGATGGCCAATGAAAAGCTGCCTGAAGCTTTAATCTTACTTAGCTTTGTGCGTGTTTAACTTTTTAGTATTCAATATTTCTCAGTACAATAAAACTTACTCATTTAAAGTTAAGGGCATATACATGTTTCTGAAGGGTCAGGGTGCAATGAGCATTTTGAATGAGAGCAGTTTTTCACGAGTACTCTTTGGTTGTAATCGTGTGTAAATACCCAGATAAGCAGTATGGTGTAGTTTATGATGCAGTTCATAGTATGTCCCAAATCATGCATAATAGCAAAAAACTGCACACACATAATGAATGTTTTGGAGCAAAAAGGTGTATAAGGTAATAATTACATTACCAGGACCTGTGTACTGGGAGGGAGGCGGCATTTGAAGTTGCAGTGCTGAGACCACTGCCCAGGTCAGTCACAGACTGGTGATGAGCTCTGTTTTTCACAAGTGCTTGTTCAAGACTCCCCTGACTGGGAGGATGCTCCAAAACCCTCCCTCATTGACTGTGAGCATCTTCTGCTTTCCAGCCTGTTGCTGCACGTGGTCAGTTTATACCCATCTGTTCTTGTGCCAACACTGCTCATTAATTTAAACACCTTCCTGCCTTTCCTTGAGTCTTCCCCTTCATGCAGGAATAGAGCTGTGCACCAGACTAAACAAACCAAGCTCTTTCAGGCTATTCTCATGAGATAAACTCTACACTCCTATCTTACTTGAAGAGTCCCATCCCTCCACCTGTTCCTGTTATCTTGCTGAACCCACCTTGCACGCAGTACTCCAAACTGGCTCTTGCCTGTGCTTTAGCTAGTGGCAGTAAGATCCCCCAATATAACAAGGGTGCATTTTAATCCATGGATACAGAGAGATATAGATTGATCATGGTTTTGACGTTACCATTACTGGCTGTGGGACTTCAAATTACTATATGGTATTATATATGATAGCTTTCCTGGTTTGAGTTACAGATTTGGGAATAAAGCAGCAGATTCTATAACATGAAAATATTTTATTATATACCATTGAATTGCCCTACTCCGAATAAGGGATTAGGTGCACAGTAGGTGCCATCCCAAACTTGCTCAACTAACAAAAGTATCTTTAAAAGTAAAGCACATACTGTTAAAAGCAGAGTTTCTCACAGGGTGTAAGCCATGCAGAGACCAGAGGTCTGTCTGCTGAGTATCCGAAAGCCACATCAAATTGCTTGAGCAGAGCAGCAGCAGACAGCAGCCAGTCGGGTACATAGCAGTTCAGTTTGTCTGTGGGCTAAAGATAAAGATGTTTGAGCAAAGGCAGGAGCAACAAACCTATATTTATCCAGAACCAGCGGCTTCCCTATCCAATGCAGACAGCGTGCCAAGGCTGCGGCTTCCATCCCAGCACTGAGGCTGCAATGGCGACTGCAAAGCAGGGGGCACGTGCAGTAATCGCAAATCCTGGTCTTGAACCCGCATTCATTGCTCCTCACCTGCCCAAAAACGTTTCTGTGCTGAACAAAATTCAGCTGAGTAAACAGACCTGGTTTTATCCTCAGCACAGTACACAAGTGCACTCTCCTGTATGCACTGTGCATGGCCACTCAGTATTTTAATATATGACTGTCTCCTGCACCATAGCCTACCTATATTCCACATCTTACTCCAAAATCACAGCCACTGTGATTTTTCCTTCAGTGTGCTAAGAATGATACTCGTGTCTGTACTAAGTATGATTTTTAAAGGCCCAGAACTCATTCAAATCAAAATCAATTTGCAGAGGAACCCTCAAAAGTACTTTTCAATGAGAGAGGTTTCCCTACCAAATTTCAAATTTCAGCTCTAATCATTGCAGAGACAGAGTTGATCCAAAAGAAAAGTAAGAATAATGTTATTTTAAGCATGTACACTTTCCACTTCATGGACACTCAGAAAATGGCTGAATGATTTATGAGAGGGGATTTTTTTTCAATATGTAGAATCTTGAGGAAAAGATGAATCTAGAAAATGTCAAGCATAAAAATGAAGATTTCTAAAAATGATGGGTCAGTGTTTGTAGATTCACTATGATCATCCAGGCTATGGCAACTTTAAGTAAAATACCCTCAAAACTTGAAGCTAAATATTTAAATACTTTATAAAATTTAAGAATACCTGGAAAAAATTTCTTAAAATGCTTAAGTACATTGTGGTCAATGTACTGGAAATTCTGAGATTTAAAATCCTTTCTTTTACAAATAAAAAAGGAAAGTAATGTTATGTTTTAAGGGACTGAAAGCATTGAAACGAGACATTTCTATAGTAGGTACTGAAACAATGCCATGGGAAATTGGTGTCTTCAAGAAAGTAGATACGGAAAAAAGAATGGAAAGGAAGTAGACAGTATTTTAGGTTTTCTAGGAACCTTTGAGTGCTCATTTCTACTGCATGCTTTATTTAAAACCTTTTTTTCTGAAAAAAAAAGTCCATATATCAATAAAATATATCTGTCAGTACAGTGTTTTGTATCAAAGCAGCGTATTTGAAACATCCAATATTTCATTGAAGCTTGGCTGCAATCACATTCAGTAAATATAAGAAACTCTCTTTGCTTTTTTAACAGGATGTTATATTTGATATTTTAGGTTGGCATGACAACTGAAGAAATAGATTCCATTGTTCATCATGAAATAATCAGACGGAATGCTTATCCATCACCTCTGGGCTATGGAGGCTTTCCAAAATCTGTTTGTACTTCTGTAAACAACGTGGTATGTCATGGTATTCCTGACAGGTATATCCTCAATAATGTACATTTTACAACTAGGAATTAAAATGTTAAACTGAAATTAATAAATTGTATTTAATATTGAACATAATTCAGCTTAACTAAATGTCATATGTAAACACATTGTAGATGCAGAACATGTTACCACATGATGCTGATAACTGTTATAGAAATGTATGTGAAACAGAAAAAAAATACATTATCCTATTTGTCCAGACACTTAAAGAAAAATAGCATATTGCATTTTGATTTTAGTGGGGGGGGGTGGGGGTGGGAACCAGTACAGTCTGGTTTTTTTTTTCATCCAGCAAAATAAGTATAGGCTAAGGAATAAATATATTTGAATTTATGTGGGGGGTTTTTTATATATTTGCAATACATTCAGCTATTCACAAAGTAAAATATGAACCCTAGTGAGACAGAAAGAATAAATATAATGGTAGATTTTTCAGATGTTGATATGTTTTTCTGGAAGTTGTTTCTCATTATTTTATATTCAGCTACACTTGTTCTCTAAGTAGTCAGAGCTGAACATTAAAAATGGTTATTCTGTTTGCTTCTGCCTTCCTCCATCACAAAATACCTACCCCTTGATTTTTTATGTATGTGTCATTAGGTGTTTATTCTTATATTCCCTTTGTTGGGAACTGTCTGTCACCATTTTTTTTTTTCTGTTTATGTTTCAGTCGACCTCTTCAGGATGGAGATATTATCAACATTGATGTCACGGTGAGTAATTCATATAAAAAATAGTCTTTGATCAACTTTAGAATCACTAGTAGCAACAGGAAAAATAGTGGATTGGAGATGGGGGATGCACAGATGGATGTGCTGTTTACTTCTGAGCCAAGGCACAAGCAGCTGGTTTCCTTTTTTTGTTTTTAACTGTGTGTTTATTCTAGCTAGACCCAGGCCTGACTTGAATTTAGGACTGGAATCAGATGCACTGAGATCAATGTTGGCCTAAGTGAAATGTCAACCCAATCCTGCTATGTGTCATGTTTTTGAGAAGGTGTAATTGTTATTGATCCACTGTGTAGTTAATGCAGAGCACCACAGTACTGGGCAGCAGCTGAAGATAGATATGTATGAGATGAGCTAACATGAAGAAAGCCAGCATTTTTCCTTCACTCTGCCAAGATTGATCTTCCTCTTCCTGCTGATTTTGAGTGGGGCCTGACATTATCTTACTCTGTCATTAGAGGCTACATTGGCCTGTGTATGTCAGTCTATTTGGACAGCAACTCTTTTACTAGCAGTGTTCCCTACATTTATTAAAATCCCCGAAGGTAGTGTTGTGTTCCATTTCTGGTATAAAAGCCCTGAACCTTTTGAGCAGAAACAGAAATAGTGTGATATAACCGTGACTTAATATTTCCAGGGAATCATCAATTATAGCTATTTAAATAAACACGGGCTGGGTTTTCCTAGGAGCAAGAAAGCACAGGAACTGGAAGCCTAATTCTCATTTCATTTATGAAAAAAAAATACTTGTGTCTTGCAGAAGTTTTTTTTCTTTTTACTGTGCATGTTTTTATTTTTCTGAAGTGCTGTTTATTTCTAATATGAACACAGATGTTTTTTGAATCCCACCATTATTTTGCAATAATATGTCACATACAAGGGAGTACAATCTCATAAAAACAAGCGTTTTAAATCATTAAAGAAACTATTGGTAACTTGATACTATTTTCATACTGGCAGATTGAAGAAATCTTCAGCAGGCCTGCCTCTGAGCATGAGATTCAAGCTTTCTAAAATATTTTTTCTATTAAAATTAGGGTCAATGACCTTTTTCCCATTATATACTCACATGTGATCCAGAACTGGGTTTGGTTTGTCTTGAGGTTTTGATATTTTTAAATTCTTTCCCATCTCCACACTTTCTAATCGTAGAATTTTGACTATTAGGTTTACACAGTGCAATCTAGCATTTTTAAACTTTATTTTTGGCCTTCATTTTTACTTTGGTGAACGAGTGTCGCTTTGCTCAGTTTATTAGACTAAATCAGTTTGTAACACCTAAGCATTTAAGTTGCATTTCTTCGTACCTCTGTAAGGTTCATTTTACTTTTTGTTCAGTCTGTCAGGATAATAATGATACCTTAGATTAAAAAAAAAATGTAGACTCGTATCACAAATACTTTCCATAAACTAAATGAAATGATAAACTAAATGAAATATTTTTGTATTAACATAGTGTGCATATCTTGTCCACTCTGCTTCACAAATGTCTGACTAAATGACTAGCTTTTTTGAAGACATAGATTTATTTGCTTTTAATTTACTCTCATAAAATAAAATAAATCTTGGCGTTTCTGTGAATGTGAAGATTCCTGCTAGGGTGGGAATTGCTGACTATCTTTTTAAATTTTTTTTTTTTCATTTAAAAGTGAACTGTGCTGTGTGTGATAATTGGTTAGTCCAAAACAGGTGAGGAAAAAAATACTACTTTTCAGCATTATTAACTGATCTCTTAGCTTATTTTTAATGAGCAAAACTGGGACGTTTCACAGCTTGACAGAATAAAAATCAAAGCAAATATTGCACAACAAATTGTTTATAATTGTGTACAGGTTCTATAAAGTAATTAAATAATACTCAGGTTGTTAAGTGTAAATACCTAACACTGTGTACAAATTATCTGAACAAAAAAATCCATTTTAGCACAATTAAGATGGTAGCATTTCATAGATGAAATACAAATTTTGTAGGCTGGAAACACACAGACTTGAAAATGTGTTTTAGTATAGAGACAACACTGTTATCCATTACTGGATCCTCAGCATAGTGCAATTTTGAGCCTATTGTTACCAGGTTAATGTTTCTTACAACTTGGTCTTTCACTGAATTTTAAGGAAATAGTATGTTACAGTTGCTGTGGTAGTAGTTTATTAACATCAGAAATATGTAATTGCAGTGGATGGGCTGCAGTAAATATTATTATTGGTTTTGTTGTTGGGGTTTTTTTGTGGCTGTTTGGTTTGGGTTTTCTTTAAACTCTCCTATGTTTCAAATCTGTGTTTGCTTTTCCAGGATGATGATGTTTAATGTTGGGGGTTTGTGTGTTTTACTTGCTAGAGCTAAAAACAAACTAGTTCAGTTTAAATATGAACTATCTAGTTTAAAACCTGCCCAATGGGCATTAAATACAAAAATTAGAAAAGATTTTGTGGCAGTCTACACTGGCAGAGGAAGGTGTAGAACAGAGTATTGCAGATGCTTTTTGCTGGAGTGGTGGCAACCCAGTTGGGCCCTTGCTGGCACTCACCTTTCTTTAAAATACCCCTTACTCCTAATAGTCTGCATTTTCTTTACATTTCAGCTGGAAGACAAACCTGGCCTTGGGATAAACTGTCTGTAGCATGGGTTTTTTGGGGTTGTGGGGTTTTTTTAGTTTGGAATCAACCAAAAAGAATGTGAGTCTGTCTTTCAAAAATAGCTTGCCAATGGCAAAAGTTGAGTGGTCCGAGCTTGGTGAGTAATTAGTTGTAGAAGGATAGTTGCCCATTGTTTGGGGGAGGAAAAATGTTTTAGAAGATCAAAACTGTGCACCATTATAATTTCTCTTTTTGTAGGGAAATTTGGCTTGGTCTTACAATTATGGGCCTGCCTGCCATGGTGCAGAGCTGCAAACCCCATTTTAATGGTGTGTTGCAGAGCTCCATAGTGCATAGCCAGGATTTCTTGTGCTCAGCAGAGAATTTCAGGAGAGCTAACGTTTAAAACCTATGAAATGTCAAAAAGATAAGAAAAAAACAACGTGTAAATAATTCAACAGCATGTTTCATTTTCAGAACATGAAGTTTTTCAGTGCCACAGGAGTACATTTATTCTCTCAAAATTCATCTCTGGAAATCAGAAATAAAATTCAACGTTAATGCCACATGGCAGCTTAAAAATGAGATTCAAGAAAACCTGCAGCAGCTGACAGTGGATTTGGTCCATGCTTTCCATGGGGTTCACTCTGGCTGTTGGTAGCAGGGAATGGCTCTCACTTCAGAGCTCCAGCAGGGGCTGCTGACTGCGGACATACATCTCCCTGCCAGCCGCCAACAGGTTCCCCCGTGCCCACGGCCAGCACTGGGGCTCAGTGCCCTGCCCCTCTGGGGTGCCAGCAGGTCCCTGGCCGCAGGGGCAGGGGCCAGGATGGGTGGGCACCTGACAGCCCCAAGGCCCCCTTCAGCCCATCCACGGCCCCCACCCATCTTCTTGCAAACAGCCCAGTTCCCTTATGTCCTATAGCTGAGCAGTGTCCCTGTGTGGTGCACTGCTGGGCGCTGATGCACAGCTTCTGCTTTTCTTGAATTTTTAATTGACAACATTGGCAACCCTTAGGCCCCTTGCAATCTTCCAGGCTTTTTTTCTTTCCTTTGCAATGTTTTGCTTTTCCAGTCTTGCAAATATGACTTACCTGTCTATCTGTTGCAATATATAGCTTGGTCCTAGAGAGAATGGATTTAATTAAGATGCCAATCTGTTTCTGGATGCAAAATGAGAAAATGTCTTTACATTTCTGCATATGTTTAGGTGTATTACAATGGCTACCATGGTGACACTTCTGAAACCTTTCTGGTGGGCAATGTGGATAAATCTGGTGAAAAGTTAGTGGAGGTTGCCAGGAAATGCAGAGATGAAGCAATTGCAGCTTGCAGACCAGGGGCTCCCTTCTCTGTAATTGGAAACACAATCAGGTAAGCCTTATATTGACAAGTAAAAGGAGGGCTGGCAAGTGGGACAAAGGTTATTGGTGGTTTGGTATAAAGCTGATGACATGTTTTATGATTCAAAACCATCATTTCAGTCTGATATCAGTATGTGAACTGCCAAGCTATAATGTTGTTCCTTGGGTAAGAGGTATTTTTTTTAAAGTGAATTACACTAGGGTCAGCAAAGATAACTGTAGAAAGAGACAAAGATATTCATAAAGTAGATTTAAATTAACAGATGTAATTTGTGGTGGGCTTTTGTTTATTTTTTATTTGTGTGTGACACTACACCACATCTGTCTAACAGTGTAAGACAGTTAGAAACCATTGTTTTCATTGAATGTTACAAAGGAATTAGTCAACATAAATAAGCTCTTTGTTTAAAAACTACAGAAATATTTAACTCGAGAGCTTCTGATCTTACAAAGAGCAGTGCCTGCTAACGTCACAGGGAAAAAAGAGCTGACATTCAGAGATTTTTCCCTATTTTGCATCTCTTCTAGCTTTCACATAAATGCAGTTGTGACTCTTCCTCTGCTGATGGCTTTAAATAAAAATGCGTCTTAGTTTTTTGAAGATACCTATGGATTATTTTAAAATGTTAGCCAAAAAAAAGAAAGAGACATATATCATATACATTTCATTAAGCAATACTCTTCGGACTGTTAATGGTCCCAACAAGCTATTGAATTCATTCTGATTACTTAAAAGCTGCAAGTCTTAGTCACCTTGAAAGGATGCTGCTTTTTTTTTTCTTTGTAAATCTTCAAATACTTTAAGAAAAAAAGAGAACAGCAAAATATCAGTTAGATGTATTTATAGCTTTAAAAATATTGTAACAGAGTCTGAATCAAACTTTAGTAAAACCTCTTTGGGTTATATCTGAGAAGCTTTTATTGAAGACTTTGTATAAAATTGTGTTTTTGACAGTTTTAAATTATAGGCTAACTAGCCTGGAGAAAAAGGATAGTGTCTTTCTCTTCTTTCATAGGAAATGTTGAATCAGACCCCTACTGGGAAAAGAAATTTAATGCATATCTCACTATCTTACTGTCCATGAATATAATAGAAGTGAATTCAAAATGTAGTTTTATTTTTGCAAATGGGATGAGTCGATAGATGCACCTCATATTTTTGAACACCTAGGGTTCAACAAATTTACTGGTGGTGCTCTTGCATTTTAACAAAATTTATTCTTGAGTAGAAGGGGGCACAGAACACTGGATTCTTATTCAAGCATTCTATCGAGCTCTGCATTCATGGCTGTGTCTAAAGGGCATGTCAGCCTTTGATTCTCTCTGAGAGGTAATTATCCTTTTCCTGTCACGGAACAACAAATGATAGCTAACTACAGAGGCACATTTGCAGTAGTCACATTCATCAACTGCAGAAAAAAAATTCAATTTAATTGTGCAACACAGCTGCACATAGGCTTTTTGAGCATTTCTGTTGTTCTCCCTGTCTTGCTATTCCTCCCTCCAGATCTATTTTTTAAACTTTTTTTTTCTGGTTATTTTTTCCCCCTTTTTGTCTCTTCTTCCATTTTTACTCTCTGTACTTTCTTGTTAAAGTAATTTTCTTTTGTGGCTCTCATTCTTTTTTCCCCATTGAAGGCTATGAATGTAGAAAATTATCACAATTACTCATATAATTGAGCCTCTTTGTAGCAAGTGCAACTCCAGTAGCCTTTCTCCATCATGAAAATGGTTTCATTATAGGGTTTTTCATATTCTCTGACACCATCTACACAGAGGAACAGGCGTGCAGATGAGATGTACTAGGAACAGGGTAGATCAGTAAGGTCACAGTAGGAATAATTAGCTCTGCTATGGAAAGAGCATCTAGGCCTTTTACTGCTACATAAATGTACTGTCCATGGCTTTTAGTCACAAAAAAACTTACTAACAAATGGAGCTCCCGCCTACTACTTTGAAAAAAAGATTTGTATCAACACTACAATTTTCCATCATTAAGACTAATAACACAGAGCCTAGTATACATCAAGGGGAATAAAAAGAAAAATCTCACATTCAAGTGGCGGCTGGGTGCTGACCTTTGTTCCCTTTTTTTGTGTTCAACTTAACTCTTTACAAAAAAGAGCCACACGCCACACCAACATGCAGGTGAACTCCAGCTAGTGCTAGCAAAGCATGGCATTCAGTTGGAAAATCTGATAAATCTCCATGCAGGATAATGCATTTCATTACAGATTCACTACATTAATCCTAGCTGGTTTTTTTTTTTAAAAAAAAAAGGAACAAGAAGAAAAAGAACAGAGTTGAATGTGACATTGGATTTTAGCTGTGTTGGTACAGAGGTCAGTTTACTTGCAAAATGTAAATATATAGTCAGTGTCCCCTTTGCAAAGCAGATTAATTGAAGCTAGTAGCTGTTCAAAACTGCATATGAAATAGCAGGTCATTAACTTTATTTCTCAAGATTTTACCATGTTGACGATTTGAATGTGCTGATTTGTTTAGAACTACTTTAACACTGCCTCTGCTGAAAGATCACCTTGGCTTGGTGAAGCTGTGTTTCAAGTTATTTGTCATTTGACGTTTGCTTGCAGACAGACATAGAATACATATATATATGCATCAAAATCTCAAATTTCACAAGATTTAGATATCATAAATGCGTGAGAACAAGCACCTACAAGCTGAAAACATTTAGGTCCATCAGAATGGAAATGTGTCTAGGTTTCTTTCATCAGTTTTTTTATAAAGGTGCTCAAGTTCTATGCAGAATGCATCTTACGCGCAAATAATCAGAATATTTCCTTTCTACAGTAGGTTTCAGAATAATTATATCTTGGGGTAAGTTTGCAGTCAATATTCTAACATAGTCTTTGTTCTGGAAGCTCAGTGGCTGACACTGAGTATTTCATTGACAGCAGTTCATTCTCCCAACAGCTACAAGTTGCAAATAAAAGATTGCATGCATTCCTGAGTTACTTTGCTTAGAAAAAAATTGGGTCTTTGCTAACCTCTTTCTATTGAAAGGCATATCAACACTTTTGGTCAGTTCCAGTGTAAATGGAATTGGGCCCTATGGTTCATTTTCTTCTACCATTTCTGATGTTTTCAGACAAAAATAAATCTAGTTTGAAATCTGCTTTTTAGACAGTGAGTCTAGGTGCATGAAAGTGTTGTGAGTATAGAGAGCTAAAAAACTTAAATGCAATGTTGTTAAATAAACCAAATTTCAACTGCTACAAAAAAAGTAGTACTGATGAAAGTATTAATAAATAGTTTAAAATGTTTAACTCGTAAGTATATGTTTTGATATTAATTTAGAACAATATAAAGCAGATTTTTTTAAAAAATCTGTTTCTATCAGATTATGCACATTTAAACAATAAGTGGCTCAGGCAAAATAAATCATTTTAATGTCATCTGTGATAGATTTTCCTTGACAGCTACTGTAAATTACAATTACACTGCTTCTCTCTGCACTTGAAAGTAAGCATTGCAATAAATTATCTTTTATTTCAATCCATCATGTCTGCTTTCAGAAACAGAGAATCTCAAATAAAAGTTCAGCACTATTGTAAGAAAAATACAGTAATTTGTGTTCCAGTTTGAAACTAAAACGTACCTTTCTTTCAAAAAACAATCGTTGGCTTTCAAAAATATTACTAATTATACCTCAACATTTATTGTCATGATAGGGAATCCCTGAACTTGTGCATTCCCTCAGTCTAGGATTACTATTTCAGAAAAAAAAGCGTGAATTTTTCCCTGTAGAATTCTGTAATTTCTCAATTTAGATACTATGGTACTATTAAAAATAGGTATTTTTATCACAAATAAATATAGTTTAGGCTGATCCTGGTTTCAATACTTTTTTAAAAAAACAAGTATGCCATTCAGTGGCCATTTTGCTAATAATATATCTAAGACAAACATGGTTACTTCTAATTTAAAAAAAGCAAACAAACTCACTGCATAAGAACACAATTATCATGGGGCTGTTAGCAGTTTCAGTGTTTCTCAAGTATGTTCACTGCCAAGAAGTGTGAGACAGATTTGTTTAACAACTTCAGCCATTCATGTCTTGCTGCTCTGCAGGACTGTTTTTTATAAAGTTTCATCGCTGGTAAGAGAAGCTGGCACTGTGGGAGAAGCATCCCTGGCTAAGAATCAGTTCACCAGGATGCTCATCCTTGGTAGCAAGGCAGTCTGTGCCATCTTGGCGAATCAGTTAAATTCTTTCTTCCCTTATGCCACCACAGAGCCCAGAGAAGCAGTTGGTAACAATTCTGAAAATGTTGTTTCACTTTTTTTTCTTCAGTGAGTGCTAAGAATACTAGACCAGACCTACCTTGAAGAAAAAGTGACAAAATCTGGTAAAAAGAAAAGAAAATGCTCCTCTAGATGCTCCTAGAGGGTATCTTTACAGGACAGCCCCCTAAGGAAATTCTTTCAACCTGCTTTTCAGCTTCTTAACAGGAGGGATTTATCACCCAAGAGCTCCTTTCAGGGGAAGCTTGAGTATCAGGGAAAGCTTTCTGGAGAGTCAGTCCTGCCTGTTCCTGCTTTGTGGCAATTTCCCTGTTAGGCTGCTGTCAGGACAGCAATGCATGTCTCCACACTTATCCCTCCTTTCAGAGAATTAGCTGTTGTCTGGCAACATGGGAAGAGGATGCTCAGATGGCAACTGACACCCATCTCTCCTGTCTCCACTCTCCGATGCATGATACCAGCATATGCTGCGCTCTGACAATGGCTTCAGGAGGATAGCTTGGCCCTCAGTGATGTTCCTTCACCAGCTGGGTCACTGCCAATCCATCCCAGTGCCAGACACTCAGCCTGGCTTTGCCATCAGCAAAAGAAAAGCAGCACTGCAGCTGCTCTTGACTCCACAGCCACTGGGATGGAACACATGGCAGTAAAACATAAAGTCAAGTACTGGTCATACTAAATAATTATGCTTTTAATCCTGCTCAATTCACCTCTGCCCAAATATGCAACAAAGATTACTACGTGTGATGATAAATGTTGTCAATGGGTATTTTTAACAATGATTATTCTGAAAGATCCTTTTTTTTTCTCTTGATGCTGTCTTGTGAGGTGTGCCTCTGCTGCCCCAGCATTTGCTCTGGAAATGGTTTGCTGGGATGTGCCCCATGGCCAAGGGGAACTGGCAGACTGGCACATCCTTTCCCACAGCAGATGCCAGGCAGCGCAGCTCAGCCGTGCTAACCTCTGCCTCCTGCCTTCACTGCTTTCCCACTTGCAATCAGGGCTCCTCCAACTGTCCAAGCTTATGCTGCCTGTCTGCAAGAAGCATCTGATGAATTTGGGGCTGCAATCTTGTAAGATTGTCTTATGGGAAAGCTGCAAAGAAAGGCCACCACTGACATGTCCTGAGCTGGGCAGTGAGACCAAAATGTTGAGCTGTTGTGAGCAAAAAATGGTAAATGTGTGCAAAAATGCTCCACTCCCTGGCATCTTGATTGTTTAATCAGATTCCACAGCCTGGGAATCCTGAAGACTGGAGAAGCTAACCAAGACTTCAATTCACTCTTCTCAGAGCTGTTTCAAAGTTATAGCCAATGTGTCCATTTACAGGATTACCTTTGCAAGTTGTAGCTAGGAATAGCAACTTTGGTTTTTTATGAAAAAAAAAGTTTTACTGTAACTCCACAAGGATGTAAGAGCTCACTAGGATTTATTAAATATTCCAAAGTAAACCTCATAGCAGTGGAGAGGAAGGCCTCATAGGACCTTCTGAAGCACATGCAAATACTAAAACCAGATTGAAAGTAGCTGAGTTTCATACCTGCAACTTATTTTCTCCAGTTTTTGTGTGTGTCACTTCAGGTCTGTTGACCATGTTACCATGTTACATTTTATGTAAAGAATACCAAGGCTCTGTATGTAGGCAAGAGGGAAGAAGGAGGGGCACAGTGTCTGTCAGTGTAGATGTCAAAGCCCTGTGAGCTCCAGGATCTCCTCCAGGATGCCCTATTTTGATCACAGACAGTAACCACTGAAGTACCGATGCCAACAGAGTTGTTTTCAAGCTGTTTGGCAAGAAAGTGGTAGAATTCACCATTGAAATGCATATGAACCATTTCTTTGACTGCATGAGGACAGGATACTATTGTAACACTGCTTTCTGTGTGCCCCGATGCTTGTGCACTTGGTGCCCAACAGCAGCTCCTGCTGCTACTGCCACCTTCCTTGGCAGCAGCTGAATGCTGAGGCTGGAGCTTCCCCTGCTCACTGGAAAGGATGTGGCTGTGGTGTTCAGAAGAATAGCTGCACAGAGAAAAACTATTTCCATCTTGCTACAGAACATGGATTTTTCTGGAAGAAAAAATCTTGTAGTAATACAAAAAATGACCATGCTCTATCAGTGGTCAGGGATGCCGTGTAAAGATATCAGCAAAGCTGAACAGTTAGTGTGATTGTTTATGATTTTGCAAAAAGACTGGCAGAAGAAGGTGAAAGAAAACCTTATCACATGTTGCATGGATGGCTTCTCCCATCTCTCATCAGAGAATCACTTCACTCATATGGGAATCATCCTCTGCATTGCTCTGGGCTTGGTCACTGGACATCTTGTATTTTGTGTATGTTTCTGAGGAATCTGGCTAACTTGTCACCATTCTCTGTACTTCTTGCTTAGCCTTCAGCAATATCATTGCCAGCAGGCCCAGTCTCTGACCCAGATATGGGGGACATGATAGAAAGGCAGGGGAGAAAGTATTTTCCATTTCTAGTGGGACTTCTCATTGCATAATTCTTCATGATTTTTTTCAAAATAGATGTATAAAGGTTATGTATATATAAATGATTTATAATGCCCAGACTTTGAGTGCAAACAAATGAAGGCCCAATTTCTAGCTTTATCCATAACCCTCTTTGCCAGTACTTTGAAGTTTGGGGGTAGCTAAACCTGAAATTTCCATTCTTCTCCAAAATTAATGAAGAAATGTGATGAGTCTTTATATCAGAGCAATGGGTAGGTAAAAGGTAATATACAAATCTTGTTAAAACATGCTCTAAGGTCTCAACGCTGCAGCCTTATTAACCAACTGTACTCTCTCATTGCCATTTCACTGTGGTGGAGCAGCATGTCCCTCAATTGAGTGGCATTAAATTCTGGGACAATGACCCATGGGCACTGGAGCCAGCACTGCAGAGTCTGTGGAGCCTGGTGTGCAAAGGGGATTACTTTGTACAGCAAGCTGAGGCCACTTTGCACCTGAATAAAAGCTACCCCATGGGGTTTAACAGGCTTTAATTTCTGCTACAGCTTTACCTTTAGTTGAGTTTCTTAACTTTTTCAGTTTTCCACCTGTAGTGAAACTGTGAGAACATTTTGTAAGATGTAAATACAGACAAACCTAAAGTTCTTCAGTGCCTACCTTCATTCAAAATAAGCAAATGAAGCTTTTAATGTTATAGGCAAAATCTCTTCAGGCTAAGTGCCTTCCTGTCTTGCTCCTGTTTGATTTTAGAAATAGGGTGGGTATGATATGCAGGGACAAGGGTAACTTTCTTGTCACTTCTAATCCATCTCCAGATCTTCCTGAATCTCTGCACCCTTCTGGTTTGGGTATGGGCAGGCCTCCTGGCTGAGCTGCCTCAAATCACTCTGTCCACCACTGCCTCCGCCGCTGCTTGAGTACAGGGAGAGCCTGAAAGTGAAGCCTGCAGACATGGGGTGGGCCAGCAGCCAGAGGATACCCCATGGATCTCCAGGTCCTCCAGTTTTGGGGAACTAGGATAGGAATTTGCTTTCCTAGCATGGGTAGGGATCAGTCCCCAGCTATGGTCCTGCAGGCAATTCTCAGAGATGCTTCTCCTGGAGGCAGGCCATGAAAGGCAGGGCAGATCTCACAGGCAGACCTGAAACACTGTAATTGTTATGATTTGGGTTTGCCTCTGTGGCAATAGGTTCATCAGAAATACATTGTTACTTAGCCTGAATGTATTTTCTGGACTTTCAATACATTTTTATACTAAATGTTTGAAGTATGATGAAAGTGAAGTAGTAGGGCTCTTAACTCTCCCTATTGGCAGCAGGATCCTCTTCTCTTGCAGGAAACACAGTGCCGGCCCCTGGGTATGCAGCCCAGCACAGGCTCTGCACTTACAGAGACCTTGGTAGAGGCTGCAGTTTGATGGTGTGCTGGGACCTTGGCTGCCCAACTTGGCAACTTTATCTGTGCCATCTTAAAATGAGTTCCCAGTGAGCCTGTGGAAAAGGTTACCCTCCATCAAGCAAGGAGACAACACACTGCCGTTTTACTTAGCCAGCAGGGCTGGCACGGGAGCTACCAGCCTTTACTGGCAGGCATGTTAACTCTGAAACCTAACAGTGGCTCACCCATGCTCGCTTCAGTCACTGTTTCAGAACGGTCGCAAAGTGGTGACCCAGGGTCGGTAGCAACGCGGTAGCAGGGGCTGGGGGCGTCTAGTGGGGGTGGTGGTCGGGACACGCACCCTGACAGGTCCTCTTTGCCCCCGCAGCTCCGTGGCGTGGCAAGGTGGCTTCCAGGTCTGTCCCTTCTTCGTCGGCCACGGCATCGGGTCGTACTTTCACGGGCACCCCGAGGTGTGGCACCACGGTAAGTGGCCCCCGCCGGCCGCGCCCGTCTCCCCCCGCGCCGCTGCGCCCGGGCGATGAGAGGGCTCCGGGGAGGGGGAGAGGGAGGGCGCTAAAGCGAGCAGAGCCCCCCACACACACCCCCACGCACGCTGCCGGTACGGCGGGGCGGGGGATTGCCGGTGGGGAGATTAAATCGCTGGGAAGCTGGAGGACATCCCCGGCTTCGTTTTCTGAGAGTCGCGCGGGTATTTTTNCGTGTCCCGCGCCTCCGCATCCCGCCCGCGCCCGAACCACCCCGGCAAAGTTTGTCACGGGGCAAAGAAAAATCTCAGCTGAAACATTAAAGCCCTCGGCCTGGATGGAGCCACCGTCGGGGTGGTCTCGCTGCGGCCGGGATGAGATCGCCTTCGGCGGGTACTCCGGCTCACAACGGGGCTCGGGTGCACAGTACCTGCGAGCTAAAAAGGGGGT
>WEIT01024783.1:662-12804 GCA_013389985.1 Dryoscopus gambensis | reverse complement strand
CTTAGGATTCAGTGTTTCTTACTGTCCAATATTGGTGGAATACACATCAAAAAATCCTCTCTCTCAATTCTCGGGAAAGGGACCAGGAGCTGGTCCAAGACTCCAGGGAGAAATCTTCTCACACCTTTCCAAGGAGTGTGTAAGAGACTTCTGCCTCTTTGATAATTGTGTGGGCTTTTATAGACATAAGAACCGTATCTTTTGGTCAAGAACACTTCTTTCATCTCTTCCCACATTTGCTTTTCAGACCAAGATGTTGATTCTTAGCTGGCTGTCTGAGCCCTTTTGGCACCAGAGATACCCCATGCTGGGCCTGTGACCCGCCCGAGTTATCTCTTGCATATGCACCAACTATGGGGTAGAGAGAGGGTAGACATGTCCTGTCACACCCAGATGTGAAAACATTTTCACTTTTCATTTTGAAACTTCTGAGTGTGTTTTTTAACATCTTTTTAGTAACTATTTTCATTACCAGCTTCTTAATTTCCTTTGTTTCTGTTCATTGAAACATCTCACAACGGGAATATAAAAGACTGTGTTTTAAGAATCCTGGCAACTGCAGAAACCCACAAAAATGATCAAAAAACAGGGACTATTGGGGCAAGGAAACTCAGCTTTCTTTGGTTTCCCACTTTGACTGAAAGGGCTTAATAATATGAGACAGAACAATTCTGTGGTACATTTCAGTCCCTACACTATATATTATTTTGAATGGATACTGTGAGAGGTTGTTTAACAGAGAACAACTGTTAGCTTGAGGTTCTAATTGTTATGTATTAAGCAAAGCCAACAAGTGTAATGACTAATCCTTTGCAAACATAATGACTACCATCTTTGTCATTACACACAAAGTGAATCCATGACCCACAGGGTTAGAACATCCATTTTCTGGGTCAAGGTATTTTACTGAATAAAATCTCACAGCTCTATTTTCTTGTTTTAATGTTTCCTTCCATTTGTTTATTTCGTAACAATGTAAGTTTTTATAATGCAGGATTTTCTGTTTTGCCTCAAGAACAAAGTAAAATTAGAGAAATATTTTAGAAATATGTTTTATAAAGGAAATAGGCAACTTCTGTCAGGGATGGCTGGCTTTGCCAAGTTCCCTTCTCGACTACTGTATTTATAAATGGACCAACAGTCTGGCTGAGAGATTTTTATTTTACCTAGGGAATAAAGAGGGAAATAGTTCCCAGTGTCATATTTTCCATGGTTTGTAATTTGATACAATATATGATGTTTTAGACTGATTTAAAAAAATCCTGTCTCTGCAGTCGAAGCAGTGTGCATGAAACACCGAAACTTTTGAAACCAGTTTGCTTGAACCTTCAGTAATCTGCTCCTGTATGGGATGATGATTTACATGGTTCTTTATAGATTTAATTCTGCACTTTTCTGTTTGAAAGGTTGCTTAAAAAGAACTTGTTTTGAAACTGCATATAAGTAATTTTCTCCCAAAAAGTTCTGCTAGAGAAATTTTTTGTGCTACAGTGAAAAGAATCAGGTGATATGTTTTCAAAAGTGTGTACATGCCTTTGGCATTTTTCATAAGTGCTGTAAAAATTCTGGTTGCTATTTGCACTTCTTATGCTTTGAGGAAAGATGATTATGTGTTTTAGATCAAAGCACTGAAAAAGGTTACAAAAGTCTGAGTAGACACCAGGTCCCTGATCAGTTTAACCAAGAGTGAGTTAATCATGTGAAATGCAGAAATTGTGCACAAAAGGATTTCTATTCAATCCTTTCTTTTTCTTCCGGACAAAGACCGCATAGATGAAGGATTGACACACTACAATGTTAGCACCTTTTTTTTTTCCCTGGATACATAAAATAGTACAGCAACTAAATTTATCGTAAACTCTTTCCACCCATAGTAAGATATCTATCCAATAATTATTTTCATTTAAAAATGTGGAAGTAAGTATTTCCTCTCTTCCAAAGAGAACTCTGCATGTATCCACTATAGCCAAGGGCAAAGAGAGGCCATGTGTGCTTCCTCACCCTTTGTGTGCATCCTAATCTTCCTTTCCTGCAAGCATTTGGATGGTGAAAACTGGTTTCTGCTTAAATTTAGACGATGAATTTTTCATCATTGGGTTCTGTCCTTTGATCTTCATCATAACAGAATAGATGTAAATACTAACCAGAGAGTTTCATATGAAAGCAAGTATTAATTTTAATTTAATCAGTGTAATTTAAAGCTGTATTACAATTTTAGTATCTCTGATTAGCAAATCACTATACCAAATGATATCTCTGATTACCAAACTGTCTGAACATGTATTTTTTCCTCTTGGCTAAACCTAATATGCATTATCAATAAAGAAATTATCTGCTTTCTCTTTCAGAATTCTTTTCCTTTTCACACCTGACACAGAATATTTATAACAGGTACCTGCAAATAAAGAAATATTTTTTGACTTTTTGACTGCACATTTATTTTGCTGGCCTTGCAATATACACGTTTTCTCTAAGGTTAAAACATTTAGAAACATTTCTGTTTGTGATCTCCTACACTCAATCTGGAAGCCACAACTCATATCATCTGTCTTGGGAATGGTGATTTCCAGGATTTAAGACTATACCTTGCGTATATGCACACAACCAAGCATTTTCCCTTGCTTCTTAAAGCCAGATTAATCAAAAAGCCTTTCCTGATGTTGTTATCTTTCCTAACACATATTTTATTTTTTCAGTGAAGAGCAATTTTCTAAAAAAAGGTAGTTTTTTAATAGGGATGGAGAAAATTATGTACATCATTTTATAGTAAAATCGCTACTCAGTGATCTGCACTATTCCACAGCTTTATATTTGTGCTATAAAGTTAAGTGCCTTACATGCAGGTTAGTGGTCTTTTTATGTTTTCAATATGTTCAGACTAATCTTTCCCTTCCCTTATATCTTGAGAAATCAAAGCAAGCTGTCTCTTTGATTTGTTTCTGCTTCAGAACGCCATGAAAATACTTCCACCTTCAGCCTGCCCTGTGTCTGTCATTCCAAAACAGGTGGAGCTGTTTGCTCCTGGATGAATTCCAGGAGATTAGCTTGATTTGTGCTGATAGATGCTCATTTCTCATGGTCTTCTTAATTCCACAAGGGAAACCTTAAAACTGCAGAAAAATCTGAACACATAGGTTTTTGGTTAGTTTTGTTAGGTCAAATCCTAGCCATTATCAAAATGTGTGTCTGAAATCTGATTTTTCTTTGCTGATGTATGCCATGTGCCCAGAATTGGCCACATCCCTACATATGGTTAGGATTTCCATAGTTTCATGCTTCAGGCAGAGCATGTAGAAAGGTTCTTTTGGACATCCTGCACTGTTGCAGTGCGATTCTGCAACCTTCTGGAGACGGCTGATCCCTAGAAGAAATCAGGAAAGGCTCATTTTGTAGCTATTTCAGCAGATCTTTATTACCAGCTGCATGGCTGGGAGCCAGCACACAGACTGCCCAAGTCACGGGACAACCCCCAGTCCTCAGGGCAGGGGAACACAAAATCACCACCCAGAACACAGAACTGGGGTACATGTGATCAGGCATCAGGGGCAGGGGCAGGGGAGACCCCGTGTCCAGACAATGTGTCCACCCCAGGGTCCCCTTCCCCCAGGGGAACGGGGCGGGGGGAACCCAACACTGCACTACTACTGCATTATTAAGCTCATGACTTCCCTTTTCGCTTACTCTAAAGGACCACCCCTGGGAAGAATTTATGGACATCTTTCCTGTTGCTCCAGACATGGACCTTCCTTCTTCAGTCTCCACTGGCTCTTGTGGTTTATGTAATCAAGACGTAACTCTGCTTGACTCTTGAATGATGTGATTAATCAAGGGTTTATATTGTCCTTATGAATGCCTGTCTCTCTGGAGATAGGCTGGAGATCAGTATGCAACAATTTTCAGTGAGAGGTATCAACCTTTTCTCTAAGCCCTTTTCTTTCTACATTGTAATTATGTTATGTACATTTTTCTTGGCATAGATGAAATCTCTGCAGGTAAGAAGCAGGTGTCAAAATAAGGATCTCAGTTTGTCTGAAAATAGTACAGCCAAACATATTTTATACTCTCATTCGATAGTCAAGTCTTTAGCTTTATAATTAAGCTGAATATCCTGCTATCCTGATTAGTGTATTTTATAAAAAAAACCCCATATACTTTTACAATTTTTCTTGGTTTTGTTTGCCTTATTTCATAGAAGATAGCTGGAAAACTTATGGAAAATGGGACAGAACATTTTTTTCTGCATATTCTTTTTCTACATTTTTCTATCAGGTTCTTAATATTGCTGGAATATGTTAAATGACTGGAATGTCTATGTCCATTTTTCATCTCTGCTGATTAATGTGTCATTAAGCCAAATATTAGCTAATTTCTATGAGGTCATAAAGATTCCAGATAGCACACTTGTTTGTGGGCTATTTATCAGTGTTTACAATGGTTTATTAATAATGCCTCAAGAGATTTCTGATTTATTTTGCCAAAATTTGAACGTTTGCTGTGTGTAATGTAATCAATACAGTCAAACATCTGTCTTTAGAATAATTATGACTACATTTATTTTTTGTAGAGTCAGCATGCATTGAAATTAAATTCTCAAAAACATATTTTTCTCTAAAAGAATAATTTTTCTATCTCATGAAAAATCAATGCAGTTTCCTTGTATGTATTATACAGTTATCAAAGGTTATTACTTGTTCTTTAAAAACTGGTGCAAATGTTTGGATATATGGGAGAGAAACTCTTCCAGTTGCTCATCACGTTCCTGAGAGTATTCATTCAAAAAACATCTGTGAAAATAATGTCAGTCAAAGCTTCTGTGGTGGTATGATAGAGATCTTTACATCCAAGCAATAAACCTGAATGTTTTGACATGCCGCAGAGTGTTTCTTTCCAGTTATGTTCCCATCACTTTTCCATTTGCTAGAGCTTGTGCTGCTGACATCTTTTCCCCTTATTTCCAAATTCTTTCCTTTAGCCACAAAGACCACAAAGACACCATAGAGAGGGCCTGTGACCCGCCCGAGCAAGATAGTCTTCTCTACAGATCAAAGTCTTTCTTAATTTTTCAAAGGCAGCAGTACTAGGCCAGAAGGGTAATATTGCATTTCATTCCAGAATTCTGTTTGCAGAAGCTGCTGTTTGTCCAAAGTCTGTATTTCAGTATTTCACTGAATCAACAGGTTGCCTGTTCCTTTACTTGTAGTCTCTTTTGAAGAGCTTGGATAACCATAGTGTGATACCTCTTTGCATTTTCAGATGTTTGCTGTCAGGAGTAGTTAATTTAGGCTTATAACTTATCACTGATTTGGCATAAATTGGCAATGTGCTTTTCAAAATTCTGTTTCCTTTAAAAGCAACATATTATAAATCTTCCTTGACATATAAAATGGAATTGAAGAGAAAACAATGGTCTTAAATATTTCTCATTCCAGTGACTATCTCTGTGAGCAGTCAACACAGACTGGGAGACATGCCTAGTTTTTCCAGAGTATTTTTTTTAGTTCTAGCACTGCAAAGATATAGAAGATATAGAGATGTAGAAGATATAGAAGTCTTGCACTGTGATCTTTTTCTTCTTACAGCCTGCTTTACTGGTACCCAGGATTGTCTCCTAAAGCATAAACTGAATATCCACTTTGCGTCAAGCATTGCCAGTATTTCCCTGGAACCCCCAGCACTGTTATGGCTGACTGTGGAGTTTTCTTTGCTCTCTTGCTTTGTCACCCCAAAGCTGTCTCAGGAATTTGTTTTAAAGTTATTATTGGTCCCAATGAAAATACACCACCTTACTTCCAAGAAATTGTTAACTTTTCTTCCAGTCATACAAGAGATTTGTTTCTCCAAACACCTGACCATACTAAGTCAGTTGTCTCAAAGTTGGGACAATATTCTTGGAAGATTTCACTTGGAGCTTGTGACACAAGAAGTGCCACCATGAACCAGACCAGAAGGATTTACTGATCCTTGTAGTGCTGAAACCACGTAGCAGCATTTGAGGATGTGGTTTAGTGGTCAATATTATGGTCCTGAGTTAACCAAATGTTAGTTGGACTCAATGATCTTAGAGGTTTTTTTCTAACTTGACAATTTAATGATCCTGGATTGAAGACTCAACACCTCTTTTCTAGTTGTTTCCAAGTTATTCAACATATGCTTAATTAGTCTTAAACAGGAATCGGGAGGTACACAGACTTTCCATGTCTGCTTTGATTTACGGTCTGTCTAGATAACTCTGAAGGAGGCAGGATGTCACACTCTGTATTTTCTAGAGGAAGCTAGACCAGTTTCACTTGCAACTGAAGTGTGTCCTCTCCACGCTGCCACTTCTCACCAACATCAGCCAAGTCTGTGCCTGGCTTTGCTGGCACTTTTCAAAAGAGTGGCTCTGCCTATGAGTGAAGAGACTCTTCTTCCTGCCTGTGTGGTCTGACAGACAGCACCTTCATATTCTACCACATCCCAGTGCTTACGTAACACAGAGATTTCCCATGAAAATGGGGATTTAAAAAAACCCCAAAAACCTCTTAACACATTCCTACCCTATATCTTTGGTGGCTCCTGAGGCCTCAAAAGGAAATAGATGGTCAGGAGAGATGACTATAGTAGAGACCCTAAGGGCCCCTTCTGAACATAGCCTATGAAATTTCCATGTAAATATCTTCACCTAAGCTCAAGACCCTGAAATCCCCTTATAGATGATACAGTACAATTTATAAACCTAAGATGTGACTTATTAAATCCCACAGTTGGTCAGATGACTAACATAAGTGACCACATCTATTGCCTAAAAAGGAATTCAAAGGAGACATGGTTGAATGCAGACATTTAGACTATAGATATCACTAGACTGCTAAATTCACTCCACATATCTTCTTTCCACCACAAATATTCCAATTAAGTGGTCAGATGCTGCTTTCTTGCTGTATGCAGAAATGTCAGGGCACATTTTATAGCGTTTACAATTACTGGGAATATTGTATCAGTGAGGAAACTCCACCCCACCCCCTTTGAAGAAAAGATATTAAAAGCATTTCATTAATATTTTACAGTTTATTTCAGACCTCACATTTTAAAAGAGAATGGTTTGAAATGCTAAACACTTTTTTGTTTTAATAAGTGAGTATGCCTCCAGCTGTTCTGTAAATAACCAGGAAATGAAGACCAATTGGTTCCCATTTGCAGTCTGAAGCTGGATGAAATGTTTGCAGGCTTCACAGTTAGATATGAGCTTGCAGCATCTTTAACACATTTCCCTCTTATTTCCGAATAACTACACATATTAGCTTTTTCAGTGGTCTCATGCTTTATAGAAAGTAGAATATAACTTTTTTTCAGGTGTACCCCATCCTTTAGTCTTATTGTTGCATCGAAATACTTTTGATGTTTGGCAATCTAATTAATTAAATTTTCTTTTTTTTCTTCTTCCTTTTCTGTGAGATGCTAGCTTATAATCAGAACAGACCTTATCTCATTTTTCTCTGGCAGATACACTTTTTTTCATTCCACAGATAAGAGGAATTCTGATACTACATTTCTTATGTACCAGAACCTGTCTTTAATTAACTACTAATCTTCACAGAAAAGACCAGTTTCTTTTGTCAGAGTACAAATAGGTCTTCTACATGGTTTTCTGTGAGATATTAAATTAAAAAAAATTTCTTCTTCTTTTTTTTTTTCTGTTTTGAAAAATCTGGGTAGTCATAGACTTATATGGTCTTCCTTTCCATTGAACCACAATTATCTGCTAAAATTGGATTACGTGGGACAAAAGCCATAGTCTAAATGCATGTGAAATTGCTTTTGATAATCCTGTTCTCCTTCTGAGAGAGCAAAAATATTTTCAGTACCTTTCTTGGCACTTGAGGCATCACTGAAGATAAAATATAAGCATCAGAAGACAAATCTGTCACCAACAATGTGGGCTCACAGCCCAGAAAGCCGGGCATGTCCTGGGCTGCATCAGCATGGCGACCAGAGAGGGGCTTCTGCCCTCATGAGACCCCATCTGGAATACTGCATCCAGCTCTGGGGTCCTCAGCACAGGAAAGCCAGCTGTTGGAGTGGGTCCAGAGGAGGCCACAAAGAAGATCAGAGGGTTGGAACACCTCTCTTATGAAGACAGGCTGAGACAACTGGGATTGTTCTGCCTGGAGAAGAAAACATTCTAGAAAGACTTCACTGTGGCCTTCCAGTACCTAAAGAGAGCTTGTAAAAAGTGGGAAGAGGGACTATTTATACGTATGGTAGTGACAGGATAAGGGACAACGGTTTTAAACTGAAAGAGCGCAGGTTTATATTAGTTGTTAGGAATAAATTCTTTGCCCAGAGGGTGGTGAAACACTGGAATAAATTGCCCAGAGGGGCTGTGGATATCCCATAGCTGGAAGTGTTCAAGGTTAGATGGGGTTGAATGGGGCCCTGAGCCATCTGATCTACAGAGTGGCATCCCTGCCAGTGATAGGAAGGTTGGAACCAAATGATGTTTAAGGTCCCTCGCAACTCTAACCCCTCTTTGATTCTATGATTCTTTTTGTTTTGGAAGGCAGAAGTTCATTTTGCTAAATTTGTGGAAGTAGCAGCAATGAAGACTCAACTCCTAATCACTGGATGGATGACTAAAAGCATATGGTTTTGGAAGACAAAATTCAAGTGGTACTCTGGTGGTATTTCCAACCAGTATTTGTGATGTTAGGACAGTGTCTCTGCAATAAAACTTGTAGCAGAATAAAACGTTCTTTAGGAAGGTTTTATTCTTTCTTTAGGGAGTTTATGGGGCTCCAAAGTCTCTGTTACGCACCAGGAGATAAAGGCAGCTGATAGTCATTCTTGTGTTTTCAGCAGTTGGTTGGGCCATTTCACATCAAGTATCTGGTTCCTTTAGTACTTCATCCCTCATTTCTCTCTGGAGTAGAAGGAAGCTATTGTTTTATTGTGACATTTAACTTGCATGAATTCATTCAAGTGTTTTTTCAGGTGTATGAATCTCTACCATAGACTGCTTGTTAATCTTGGCACTGCTAATTCAGAGGGGCTTGATAGAACCTAGAGGTTTGGTATGATCTCTGTTTTGTCTTAGTATTCAATACGATGGGGGTGACTCAGTGGAGGCTGAGAGAAATTTTCCACCATTATACTATAATAGTTCAGACTTCTGCCCGTTGGTGAACATGACCCTCTGCCCTGGACTTCTGGTTTCTCACTGCTAAAACTTTCTATTGTTTTCATGCTCCACTTGGAGGAAAACTATGTACTGGATTTTCTCCCTCATTTTCAATAGCTGCTTACTGAGAAAGATTGTGATGTTGTTTAATCCACAAACAATATATCATGTTTTGCATTGTTTGAGCAAACATGAAATAAATAATCAAACATTTCTGGTGCAACTATTCAAAAGTTCTTGAATAATGTGTGAAGTCACAATTTGGCAATGTCTGTGTTTACAATAATTTACTCTAGGGGCTGAATGTAGATTTGAAGATATTTTATCACCAATTCCACACCAGTTGGACTCATTTCACAAAGCCCCGTTATTCCTTAGAGAGGAAAATTACAGTTGTCAAAATCTTTCTTGCAATTGAAACTATCATTATAAATGAAATGCAGGTGTCAAAGACATCTTCTTTTTCAGACAGCAAGTTCAGCCAAGAATTTCTATGGAAAAAGAAACAATCAATTGGTATTGCCAAATTCTCTGACATGTTTGGTACAGTTGGTATTGTGTGTGTTTTCTTCTTTACCCTGTATGTTCACATCTCTGTTTCTTTGGGAGGCTATAGTGACTAAACTCTCATTTTTGTCTTCAGGCTACTTTAGAAATACCTCCAGGCTGTATGAGTCATCCAGCTTTTCTTTAGGTATTGTATTTGTCTTCTGTAGAAATCAGACAGCACCATTATCCATTTCATACTGCTTTCCTAAGATTGCCTATTCACTGGGACAAAAGCTTCAGCCCTTGAGATCATTCTTTTACTCATAAAATGTCTTTAATTCACATTGAAAAATGGTAATACATTTTGTTTTGGGAAGATGCCAGTCCTTACTAATTCTTTTTTGTACCCTGCAATGAGAAGAACCTGTGTACCACAAAATTGTGCATCAGTTTTCCAAATAATCTTTTCTAAGAAAAACAGTGGAATTCTCATTCAAGCCATCAAACAAGATGTTGTACAAAAAATGTCCCTCCTCCCCTCTTATCCACCAAGCTAGTCGCCTCATCGTAGAATGTTATCACGTACCCTGCCTAATGCGAAAAGCATGCATTATATTCTGCTTCCCTTACTACAGTTCCCTTTCATCCTGAACACTGCTGATGTCTGTTGTGATTGGAAATCATTGTAGTCCTGGACAGGGTTTGAGGTGGCCCTGCCAGAGAGGTGAGATTTGAGGCTATGACCTCCAGAAGTCCCTTCCAGCCTCAGCTATAGCGTGATTCTGTAATTCCGTGAAAGTCAGAGTATTTTAGATCTTTCACAGCCTTGCATGCAGTTCTTATTTCTCAAAATCTTTTTTTTCTGCATAGATTGATTATTATTGTCAGATATGTTTAGGATATATTTTGTCTGTTACTTTTTTTTTTTGCCTCTGTGGAAGCAGGGAGATAAGAAACACTATTTCCCTGCAGCTTGCCCCATCTTGGATAGTGAACCTTCCTTTTAAACTGTTTGTCTTCAAAAAAGGAATAAAAACTTTCCTCAATACTGGTCCTCTGGAGAAACCAGATTGCATAGAGGAAAACATGACTGTAGTTTTCATACACAGAGCTGTTTCTCTCTCAGTGGTGGCTGCAGGACAGTACCAACCTGCTCATGGATCTTCTGGCTTCTTTTCTACTCCACAGAGATGAAGATTTGACATTCCAACACACCCTGTAATTAGGCATCATATTTTTCTGCATATACTGTTCTCTTTCCAGTTGTGATTTCCACTTCTCAACATCCTGAATAGGAGAAAGCATTTTTCTACTGTCTCAGGGAGCCAGGAAAAAGGCAACAACCCTGTGGCAGTCACAATTGCTTTTCTTCTGTCTACAGGGAGAAAGTAATGATTTTTCCCTCCTCCTTTAAGTTGTCTCCTTGCCTCCATAGTGAGACTTATCTTAATCCTAAAGGTTTGAATTTTCCACTGTGATGCTACTAGTGTTTGCCCTCCTTCTCTTCTGCTTCACAACGATTTCTGTTCCCACCCCTTGTCACATTCAAATTTGTTAAAGCTAATTTCCACCTCATGTCCAGTTTCCCTATAATGGCAGCAGAGATGCTGCACCTCTGCTTCTCCACAATACCCACCTGCCCTTCCCTCCAATACTCATCCTTCCTTTCAGGTTTCCTTTATCAAATCCTTCCCATGACCGATGCAGACTAACCTTGCCTTCTCATTCAGGATTGGATTGAGAACTTGACTCCACTTTGGCCCTTAAGGTGTGGATAGAAGTCTTTTCCAGTGTTATTTGTCTAGAAATGCACAATAGTAAACAGATAATGATGAGGCAGATGTCTTTTTTTCCTTCTTATGACTATGAGGGATGGTGCTTTCTCTCTCCTGATCCATATCAACTCTTCATGTTGCTGTGATTGGAAGAACTCTCAAGCACAAAGTCTTTTCATAAGACATTGTTAGACCATAAGACTACAGAATGAGAAGAATGATGCATTGCAAAATACTCCCCCTCTCATTTAGTTCAAATATCCCAAAGACCTGTTTAGGTTCTTTTGTCAGGTATTTTGCTATATGTGTTTGCACATGCATGCATTCACAAAGAGGTTGTTTTGCAATTAGTGAACTTCAGGCCAGATCCATCCTCTCTTTTCTAACCTCAATATAATGACTGTGACTTTATAAATGAACTTGGTTCCTGAAGTCTGCAATTTTAATGTAGGTGCATTAAGTACTGTTTCAGACACAGTGTCTGACTGTCATTCCATTACTATGTTTTTATCTTAGTGTAGTACAAATACAACTTAATATAGTATCAAGCAGTTGCTCTGGGTAGAATAAGATATTTATGTCTCTAACACAATAATTAGTATAGAGAAATTCTGGCTGGGCAGCGCAGGCAGGCAATGGGGCACAACCTGGCACTGTAGACCTTACACTATAAACTACTCTTTAATAAACAGTTAAAAAAATTCATATCTGGAGCTGGACA
>WEIT01024781.1:0-10335 GCA_013389985.1 Dryoscopus gambensis | reverse complement strand
GGGAAAATGCACCACCACAGGAGCCAAGCCAGTCATTCTAAAAACTTGAAAAGCCAGGAGTTACATTACATTGTAGGGGCTATGTTTGGGCTCAAGGAAGGCAGATTCTAAGGAAAAAGCTGACAAATCTGATGCAAGACTGGGCACTTCCTCATGAACGGGAATGGGGATTAAGCCAGCAGAAAGAAGCACAAATGCAGCAACTAACAAGCAGCAAGCTGAGCAGCCCACAGCAACACTTTTTTGATAAGGACAGCACATCATTATCACCAAAAAGTGTGGCTAAAGTGGTGTTCGATTGCACTGACATCTCTGGCAAACAACTTTACAGCCAACTCAGAACAAGTATAATGCAAGATTCTTTGTACACAAATCTCCCGTAATCACCATTTTTCTTCCAGAATATGGTCCTTTCCTCCAGCTGGCCACTGTGCATTTTTGAATCCAAAACACAAACTCAAGACCATATTCTTTAGGCCTCTTGGAAAGGGGGTTTCCTGTCACCTCTGAGGCTGCTGTGGATCTTACTCACAGAAAACTAATATTTACCCAGTCACATCAAAGTACTTGCAGATACCAGACTGTTGTCTTGAGAGTCTGTAGTTGCACTCTCAGGCTTTAAATCCACTGCAAAGCACTAAATAGCTGTTTCCCATTTATATGTGTGTTAGGGAAAGCACCACTACTTAATGTAAAATCCACAGGATATTTCTATATTTAATTACTGTTTTCTAAACCATCTATGAGTGCACTTATGCAAATAACACTCCTTGTATAACCTAATGTCTCAGTTCAACAAAATACAGAGGCATGTGTTAACTACTGAAATCTCTAGGCTGAGTGAGAACCCAGAGGTGGGAAGGCTCTCACTGTGAGATGAGAACACTCAATTTGCAGAAAGCATTTTGAAAGATCAGTTTCCTTAATTATGAAAACTTTCTGGGTTTGTTGCTTTCTTTGTTTCTTTGGAGAAGAGATGATGACTATTAACTCAGGAATATAGTTTTATGGAGGTTTGTCCTTCTAAATGTATTTCTTCCTTTAAATGTATTCATTTTTCCAAAGCCGCGTTAACCTTAAAGGTACATTTTAATATCAGTTTGACTTAGCAAATATAATATCAGCATTCCTTTGAATTTCAGGGGCAATACTTATCTTCCAATTAAAATTACTATCAAATATATCACATTTATTTTTATGTACAAATTAAAACAGAACACAAAGAAACTTTTCACAAAGTGGAGTAGAATTGCAAACAACATGTCAAACCCATATAAAATTAAGACTACTGCTATAGTTGAAAGTCAATCTCTGTTTTGCAGTCTATAAATAGAGCCTCATCAATTAAAATATAAAATTTTTGGCTACACTTGGCTTATGTATACCTTTTTCATTCAAATCCTGTTTCTCTCACTTCCTTCCTCTTTTCTTTGAGAAACACCAATTTCCTATCTCTCTGTCACAATCATTTTCAATGACCTACACCCGCAACATTCATGCCTTAGAAAATTCAGCACCTTCTGTAGATTTCCAACATTTAGTATCTCAGTTTAGTAGTAAGATAAGATGCTCAGACTTTAGCTTGTTTAGGTAGTTTGCGAAAGGAAAAGACACCTTTCACATTGAAGTGCTCCTAAGGTTTATCACAACTAATAAGAGTGGCACACTACCACGAAAACCCCTTTTTCCCCTTCCCAGAAGAATAGAAAGAGAGAACAGTTATACTTAGAGCCTGATTTTATTCCGGTACAAAAGAGAAAATGTACTGAAAGAGAGAATGCCTTTGTTTCTTTTCTGTCGTGGCTGATTTATTTATCTAGATTATATTAACTATTTATGTGGACGAGACAACACCAAAAAAAACCCATGACTTTTTAATACAATACCAAAAAAAAAAAATCTACCTTCCCCCCCCACGGTGTTTATGGAAAAAAATTAAAAATATAAAGAATTAGCTTAATCAAAATGATCGTCTTTTAGTAGAAAGATAATATAGCTCAGATTTTTTTTCCAGTTGAAGGAAAATGACCACTTGGAGAATTGGAATATCTTAAAATATAGAGCTTCTAAAGTTAGCAACAAACTCAAAAATCCCTGAATCGTCCAGTGCTTGGAACTGCAACAGAGCAGTACATAGGGCATATGAGCCAGGCATGATCCCATTATCTTTGTAAATTAGATGTCTGTCTGTCTTTATCACAAGCTGTAAAAGTAATTTTCTTGAACAATTGCTATGGAGTTAAAGTCTGTCTGCAGTTAAAAAAAAATAAAATGCACAAGACATTATTCCCAGCTTGTGTAAATCAATATATACTTGATAAGTAGTAATTTATGTTACATTTTGGAGATTATTTTGAACTGATGGAATAGTCTGCTTAGATTCAATAATAAAGGTCAGGCTCAAATTTCTTTAGCAAGAAGTTGAATTTAAATTTGGCTCTGGACCAAAAGACCTCTGGAGATTTCATTCAACTGAAATTATTCTGTGACTTATAATATCTTCTTTGTATTTCTTGCTTAAGTCAGTTTGAAGATGATTCATTGTTTTGTAATGGATGTTAAATATTTCAGGCTATTAGTTAAGGATAACACAAAGGTTTTAAACAGACATGATAAAATGCTTCATATTTCACCTTAAAACTAAGATGAGACAATACAGAACAAGAAAAAAGTTTATGTGAGAAATACATACTGAGACCCATTTCAGATGCACTAATGCATATTTCAGTGTAATCTGAATTATATAAATTCCTCACAGACATCTAGATTCTTGGAGAAAAACATGCTTTCCTTCAGACATCTGTATGAAGCATTTTGATGGACATGAACTCTTTGAGTGCAGAGCCTCCTATATTAGACTAGTAAAATGTCTAAATAGAAAGTTTAAAACCTCTAGGCTAATGTGCCAAAAAACCTCCCAAAATGAGTATTCAATCATATCTAGTTTCCTTTGTGGATTGAAAGTAAAACCAGCCAAAATGTACTCAGTTTTATGCAATTCATTAAATAAAAAACGATTATAAATCTTGAAAAATAGGTTCTCTGATCACATAAACTGAAATGTATGGAGCATTTTAATAAATGTGGTTTTGTTTATTAGAAATAAAAAATATTTAAGCCCTCTACAGATTTTCAAGACTATGAAAAATACAAATATTTCATGAAGCATGAAATTCTTTTCCTCGGAAGCAACATTCCTCAAATCACAGGATAATTCAGGTCGGAAAGACCTCAGGAGACCTCTACTCCAAACTTGTGTTCAACACATGCTTAAATATACTTAAAGTAGGGCACACGACAGCATACCTTCCTGTAAGGATATTGGCAGTATTCAAAACTCAGCTGCAGAAACACGCCCTAAGAGGAGCAGGTCTTCAGCTCAAAGCTTGCTCTGCAGCTGCAGAACAGCCATAGTGGCACTAACACCACTCACAAGTCTTCAGAGGGAAAGTCACTCTACAGGGAAAAGAAGCAGGGAGAAAAAAATGGGAATCTGGACATTTTTAACATAATTCTGTATGCTTTTCCCTAAAGCTTCAAAAGAAAAGGAATCTGTCCAGCTAAAATTGAGAACAGTCCATATTTATACATAACTCAGGCAACTATAAGGGAAAGGCATGAGTCATAAAGGACCTCAACCTTGACAGTATCTTATAGAGTCCAGCTTATGACACTCAACTCTCACAGTGTTGCTGCAAGTAAACTGCACTTCATTCCAATTCCTAAGATGCAATTCTAAGGTATTACTTAGTTTATCAGCATCATTTTCTATTCCACAAAAAAATAAAATCTCCATAATACTTTACGTAAATACAGATATCTTAATTTTTCATTTTGAAAAGTTATGTGCATACCAGACAAGAAAATGAGATATTTTAAATAGCGAGTTTATTCAAGTCAGCAACTCCTCTTTTTAAAGGATTTCCCGCTCTGCGTATATTACACACTTCTCTTAAGCAGACTAATTTTCTGAAGACATATTTTTTTAAAACAAACTGGTCAGCAGAGGAAAGAGTGAAGACATGAAAGTGCCAACATCATTAACACTTAGTACAAAAAAATGGGAAAATTATTTACAGTTCTCTTTTTCTATGCTTAAAAAGCAACAGAGCAAAGTAGCCTTCAAATAGAAGTGTGGCTCAAAGAACTCCAATTAATTTACTTCTAGGAAATTAATATTTTTCTCAAATCTGTAGCATTTTAGATGTTTGCAATCACCACAGAATTTAAGTTTTATAAGTAGAAGCTTTTAATTAAAATGTCTCATTAAAAAGCCCTTAAATTTTTACTATTTCTTCATGTTTTCTTGTGTTGTGTTTTGCTTCACCAATGCACCAGGTGGGCATTTTCAGTCTGTTTTAGTAGAGAAAAAATAAAAGGGCAGTGGAATAACACTGTCATTGAAATATCATCTACTCCGAAAGATCATTTTTATGATGATACTTTAATTTTATTCTGAATCCAATCTGTTTTAATGTTTCTATCATCTCAGTTTCCTGGAAACAGATACAAATGTGTAAGCTCAAGATGAGCAACTACCTCAGCTGGAGTGGTGTTTAAAAGCAATTGACTATAAAGAATTTAAAATAACTGAAATTCAGCACAACATTTTTCTTATTTTATTAACTAGCCAAGATTATTCACACACACTGTTAGAAACTATGACTATGTCAAGAACTGAGCAGGAGTCACTTCTCTAGGAAAAACAAACTCCCTGAGCAAACATGTCCCCTCTCACTAGGACGGGTGGCACTTACCTAGAGGAAAGTTGCTATTGATGGTGACTCAATCACACAAGCACAACTTTTGGGTACAGTTGAGGATGCAGAGGCACTGGCCTCTTAATGGAAGCTATCCTACTTCTCTTCCCTCTGTCCCCAAGTAGCTTTAAGTTGTTTTTAACCTGCTTCTCAAATCTTTCTGGAAGAGCCTTAGCTGCCTACCTCTCCATGATAATTAAATAAGCCAGAACTCAAACCACTAGAACACCACACACCCAAATACGTAAAAGAAATCTCCTTTATGTGTAACTACCACCACAAGCGCCTGGGAAGAGGTTGCCATAATTACTGACAGCTGTGTAAGTAGGAGGGATCAGGATGGCTGTTGAAAGAAAATCTGGCTCCTAATTCTGAAAGCCTGACAGTTATTTGTCCCAAAGAAGGGCTAACAGGCCAGTCGAAGGCCAGATGGAAAAAGTTAGGAGACGGTCTAGCAGACTGAGTCTGGCAGCTAATGATTTAATACTAACACATGGAAGCCCATAAAAATGGTTCCAAATGGGGTCTTTTTTTTTGTTCTGTTCACATTATTTTGACAAAGTCTCTGCATCACAGTAATGTAGGTGTTTCTCCTCATCATTTGCCTCTTGCTGAGGGCCACCTACCTGCGTGGTGGCGTTGTGGTGGCTGGCGCTGCAGGACTTCCAGGAACACATGACATCTAGAGCAGTACTGCCTTGCTGAATTTTTTACACAGATGTCTGAACTAGGGCTGTCTCAGTATAGTGCCAGAGAACTCTTCATCTTCTAAAGATTGTTAACAGGCAGGAAACGCAGCTCTGAGCATGCTGACAGCATATAAAAGAAAATATAGTTGGAAACTTAGCACCATAAGAAACTAGTAAATAGATTGCTATTGTTCTAAAAGAGATGGCAATCTATATGGCAAATGGCAAGAAAACTGGGTGGAAGCAGATGCAATTTTTAGAGTGATATACCTAAAATATTCCAAGCTTATTCACAACACACTAAGGGAAAAGAAAGCACATTCAAAACTCAGAGAAGCTATATGGAGTTTTGTTTAGAAGAGGAATGAAATCTGCCATGTTGGCAGTGTAGCATGATCGATCTTGCTACGGTGCATCTGACAGTGTCCTCAGAGTGTATTTTGGTTTAGAGCTAGATTTCTGTGTTTTATGCATGAGTTTAATAGTACAATTTAAAACCTTCCTTTTTAATTCTAGGCAAACTTGATTGTATGACTGCACAGTGTTTGCCTCCTACTTTGGAAGAGAGATACATTCCCTAAAGGAGGAGATTATGACTACACATATAAACCATTACAGTAAGAAGCAGGAGACAAAAATGGTCTGAAAAATAGCAGAGGACAAGATGTTGTCAGTGTTCCCAAGAGTGACCCTATCTCTGGAAGGATGATTCTTAATGATCATAGTTAGAAAAAGTGTTCCTTCATGAATAAAGTAAGAAAGAATAAAAGAATTTTTATATCTTGAATTATGAAAGGGCATTTCCAGCTGCAACAAGTTAAGGTCAAGTTTTAGAGCCATATATTACATAGATAATAGAATATGGCTTTTTATTATGATAACAAAATAATATCTACTGCTTGGATAATTAGTGAAATAGTTTGACAGTACTCTGAAAGGAAAGAATCCAGATCAGCACATATAAACTAAAGACAAATTGAAAGATTTTAAAAAACAGGCTCATTATGATTACCAGAAGAGTAGTTTTCTGTTATCAGCATATTCTCAAGCCCATAGACTTTCAAAACGTAGAATTTCCATACTTCAGATGATCAGAACAGTGTTGAACTGGTATCAATAAAGCCACATCAAAAAGTCAGCTAGGAGTGAAGCATTTACTGAGACCAATTTCTCTTCTTTAACAGCTTTTATTTCCACAACTGCCACTGTATTTTGCTGCTATTTTCCCCTAAAACACTAATTTTAAAAAGTGGTACTTAGGGGCTGAAAGAAAAGATAAGAAAAGCAGATGGCTTTGAAAATGAAAGGGTAGCTTATAAAAAATAGACAAGGCAAACAGCACTGGGAAAAAAATATGACTGAGTTTAAAAGAGGAATCTATAACTGAAAGGAATCTAGAGAAAGGGATGGGGAATGACTACAAATAAGAACATAAGGGAACAGCTGAAATTAATCTGATAAAATATTCTCATGGTCAGGATAATAATAGGATTTGCTATCAGTTGAGATGTCTCAGATGAAAATTTAATTTCATTACAATTAAATTTTATTTAATTTTTCAGTTCAGAAGTCTAATATATTTCAATGAGTGCTCTTTTTTATAGTTCTTTTTATCAGTACTTTTATATGCACATGTAAAATTAAAACCTAAAATGAATTCTTTTAGTTTAATTAAAAATAAAGGCATGATATTCAAAATATCCTTTTTTTCACCCCTCTACACCCCCCCAACTGTAATCTTTAGCTACCTGTAGGGTAAAAATTATCAACAATCACTGCCTAATATAGATTTTTGTTCTTCACATGCAGCTGAATACCTCATTCTCCCAATTAAATTGTCTGTTTAGCAGGAATAGTAATTTACTGCTAGAATTTCATAAGTATTTCCTGATTATCTTTTCTGATAAATCATTTATATATTGAATACCAAACAATGAGAAGATACAGAGCTCACAATCACCTTAAATCTTTTATTCCACTGCAGGTATAATATATTGGCATAGTTATTAAAATAGACTACGGCAGAAATTAACTAACTTTTGTAAGGTATAAAAGATTCTTTAACAAAAATGCTCTCTATTTTTTTGGTTTCTTTCCAGACCTTTCTGCAGAAAACAGTTGTTTATTTTTTCCTAAGTAAAGCAAATTAATGCCTAAGGTTTTCAACAACTCAAATAAAGGTTAAGCTTGTTTTAGAGAAAGAAAGCTTCCAATTAACTTTCTAATATAATTTACTTCAGATTTGTTCCATGAGTTCTGGAAGTTTGAACTGTTTTAATACATGAGATTAGAAGGTCTTAAGGAAGTATATCTATCATGTTGAAGCAGTAAATGTCAAATTATCCTTTTCCTTTTAATAGTATAGTTTTCAAATAATTCTTTTCTAGTGTTCAGTGTGGATCTGAAGGAATGCTCTGATTATTCCTGCTGGCTAATCAGCTGTACTTATTGTATGAGTCACAAGCTGACTACTTCTACTACTCAGAAGCTGAGGCATTTGTCCTTCACCCAAATCATTCACTAGATGACACTCTTGTATTATAGTACATCCTCTTGGTATGCAAGACATCAAACTGACTCCTTATAAATGAGAACACAAATTTTAATGAAAATAACTAAAGAAAATGCTTTATATTTTCACAAAATGCTTTGTAGAAAACAATTCATACTTATAAGGAAATGTAAAAACCAAAATTTAAAAATATTTTAATACAGCAACTATTACTGGTAATCTGCCCTAAAGCAACCTACATTCATCTGATGGTGAGGTGTTATGCTCAAGACAAGATAAAGAAATGAGAATTTTACTTCATTTTTTTCCTATTAAATTATTGCACATATTGCTTTGTAGATTCAAAGTATAGTAACAGATTTTGCAAGATTGAGTTACTATTTTTGTATATGGCCTGAAGTAAAAAGCAAAGAATAAATTAGAAGTATCTTCTTTCAGCCATGAACATTTCTTTCACCTAATTACATTGGAAGAGTGAAGTAATGAGTCCTGCTACTTTTTTTTTCCTCAGTTCTGCCCTGAGAGGTTGAGATTCAAAGGATTTGTCCAGTAACTTACAAGAACATCTTCAACAGAAATGTGCATTAAATGCCTTTATCAATTCCAGGTTTATTTCCCCAGTCATTTTTCCAGCCTCCCTACATGTTACTAGATGTGAAGATGTAGAACAGATCCATCATATTTCATTTCCTCACATGAAGAAGGGCTATGAAAACAGGAACAGCCAGTGCTGTTTGTGTGATACTAGAATACATGATAACATAGTGGCCATCTCAGAATATTCTGCGAGTCTGTGAAAATATTTCAGAAAAGTAATTTACATGTATGTTTCTATGAAGACTAAAGTTCTTTTTTGCACTGCAATATATCCACTTTTCAAACAGGAAAAATATACTTAGTTGTCCTGGTTCCAGCCAGGACAGAGTGAATTTTTTGTTATTGGCCATGAGGGGGCAGAGCCTGGAGCCGTGTGGGCATGGCCAGGTTGTTATTTTATACCACCTCGGGTCATTCCGGGGATGGGGGTAAGGGACACTTACTTCTGAGAAGGCCATGGCAGGAGGGGGAAACTCTTTGCCATTGTTCATTGTCACCTGAAGTCTGCAGTGGGCATTTTTGCATGTGAATCACCCTCTCTTTTAATATACTTCTGCTATTAATAATGTCGCTGTTTCTGTTTGTTGTATCTCATTTGTGTTTCTAGTAAATTGTTCTTACCTCAACCCATGATCTCTGGCTTTTGTGCTTTCTGTCAGAGGCGGGGAGGGGCTCGTGGGTTTTTTAGTGGTAGTACTAATTTGGGGAGCACCATTTCTAAACAAAATTAGAGTAGAAATACTTTAGTTGTTCAAGTTATACCAAGTTGCAAGA
This sequence comes from Dryoscopus gambensis, assembly GCA_013389985.1. Classification (NCBI taxonomy): domain Eukaryota; kingdom Metazoa; phylum Chordata; class Aves; order Passeriformes; family Malaconotidae; genus Dryoscopus; species Dryoscopus gambensis. Next base: position 1,003 of record WEIT01024781.1, on the reverse strand, counting down.
AGTTCATTTGAAGCATTTTCCAAGTTATTTACTGCCATATAAACTTTTCCAGCTCATGAGTTACATGATCGCCTTAAAAAAAATCTTAAATCAAGGATTGGATTCAACGTTTTAAAATAGCTGTGGTTTTCAAAACACAGATTAATATTTGAATTAAAATAAATTCATATTATTAGTGATTTTCATGCCTAATATTGCATGGAGTGATATTTGTCCTTCTAAATATTTTAGGGTTTTTTCCCCTTCTAAGAATGTCACCCGCTACATGCACTTCTGCAGATCCATTGTCAACACCATTGCTGAAACTCCTCTATCTATTTTCCACCTACTGAAAGCTGGTCCTCTTATCCTTCATTCCTGGTGAACAATTACATACTGTCAAAAAAAAGCAGACAGACCTTCAGCAGAAAGGTATTTGACACTTGTGTGGGAAAACTGAAAACATTAAAGAGACACAGATGGCAGGAGAAGCAGCTGGAAGCATGATTCATTTCTCCTGCTTTGTTAGGTCAATTAGGTTGAGTATTTGCCAGGTAATGGGCTTTTTTCCTGAGCCTGTGCAGCTTTCAGTCACCCATCTTCCTCCAAGCTAGTTAATTATACATGTCAAGGATGTATGATTTTTAAAGACAGCTCTCAGGTTGACAGTGCAAGCAGCTGTCTCAGTGATTCAGAAACCAGCAAAAAATGTTGCTGATAACTAGGCACTAGAAATGGCCCATTCTAAATCTGCTATTAAAATGAAAGTCTGTAGCACCAAACTGTGAGAAAGAAAAACTGATATACATCTACATTTATTCAGAAGAGGAGGACAAAACCAGGAATTGTTTGAAGCTATAAAGAAAACCAGCAGAGAAGATAACCCAGGTATCTAATCTTTAGATTTCATTGTCTGCAGCAAGAGTCAGCAGTCTGAGACAAAACCACTACTGACAGATCTCATACTGAGTTTTTGGTTCCTATATTAAATTACTCTGCAAAGTGTTGATTGCTTCAGAAATAT